>WAAG01039601.1:60199-101442 GCA_013390105.1 Tichodroma muraria | reverse complement strand
CGTAACTTCTCTTCCTTTGTAAAATTTTGTTGTCATTGTTTTGGGTTTTTTGTGGGGCTTTTTGTTTTGTTTTGTTTTGTTTTGTTTAAAAAGCAAAAGTTTAAGGAGAGATTGAAAAGAAACAAACCAGTAGCTCTTTCGAATTCCATGTCAAGCTGTGCATCTCTCATCCCATGCACACATTGCTGCAGTTGGTATGCACAGTTATCCTCATCCCTGCAGTGGGGGGATGTGGCTGGTTTAATTTCAATACTCTACTAGTTGTTCTTTTGCTAAACTTTTTAACAGTTTCCTCTTTTATTTTCCCCCACAATTCTTCCTGGGACTAAAATCAACAGTTGAAGCATTATTTTGATACGGATTATAGTTGTTGAGTTGAATAATAACATAAGGCAAGACAGACAAATTGCTGTTGATATCTAGATAAATATCACTCAATGGCAATTCTCTACTTTAAAAGTTAAGAGAAGTTACGTACTAAAGAGAAAAGGGTGCAGCTGACACTGTGATCAAAACTCACATATTAATGCAGTGCATTTGTATTCTGTACTAATTTCCTCTAGAGAGTGTTTGTGTGTGTGTGTGCATAGAGCTGTGTTTTCCTGGACTGTATGGATGGAAGAAAACAAGACACAGGGAAATCTGAGCACTTTGTTCTCCTTTTGTGTAGCGTTGCTATTATTCCCCAGCTAATTCATGTTATAAAACTGAAGGATTGTATTTCAATCTGGGAATAAAGAAAAGCCATTGTTTAAAAAACAATGTAGAGGCAGGAATTTGAGTCATGACAAAACGTTGTAAACAAAGAATGAAATCCTTAGCAGGTTGCTTGAGTGTGGTTATGTCGAGTCTCCTCAGCACGGATGGTGCATCCTCACTGCTGTAAGTAGACACTAGATAAAGAGTATTTATGTGGGCACTTATAACAAAAGGAGAAATCGTATTGACAAGGTAGACAAAGAATTTTTGAAGAGTTGTTTGCAGTTTGCTGGAGTAGAGGAATAGTACAAAACCTACTAAAGTACATAAATGTGTATACTCACCATTTCTACATCATCTTCACTTTTTGCTTCTTTTTTATTTATGAGACCAAGACAAAATTCTGAATCTGATGAACACATTTGGATGAGAGGAGGAAACACGAATTTTAGCATTCAGATATGTCCTAGCTATCTCACTGGCTCTCTGCTGGCTATTTTTTATGATTTTGTTCACTTCCTCAGGTATATGACACATTCTTGATCTGGGCTACCAATATTTTTCCATCTTGGCACAAAGCAGTAAGGAATTATTTCTCTGTGTAGGTGCAGGTGCAATGTGGAATTATCCTGAGTGCTCATGGCTTTCTAATTCAAATGAGACAATCATAGAAGGTTGTACAAATCCACTAACAGCTGAGAACACCCCTGAAATATCCGTGTAAACATCCTACAAGTGTTCTCACATTGACCCCAAAGACACTTTCATAAATCTGAAAGTTTCTTGTGAAGCTCCGTTTAAAATATTATCTTTTCTTCAGACTTTCCTGTCTTTTACAGGACCCTCTAGCCCTGAAAAGCTTTCTTATCCTCCTACACTCCATATTCAGCTTGCTCTTGATTACAGTTATTTCACCCCTGTAAGAATTCTACTTCCAAAAATACATATAAAAGCTTTTATTTCTGTGCTATTCAGCAGAAAATAACCACAGCATGGAGGCCACAGAAAACTGTGGATCCTGTTTCCTGCCTGCATTAAACAGTAGAGAACTAAGGCCACCAAACCATTTCCATCTACCTCTGCGTGCCTCTTTGGAGACCTGACATGGAGCTTTCTGTCTCTAATAAGCTCTTCCACTTGATTTACAAAATCTGGTTTCCACACTCCAAAACAACATTTTGACTGATTATTTAGAAAACTCCAGACTTAATGTGTTTCACAGTCACTTCCAGTGAGAGTCTTGTCCTGTCAGGATGAAAGAATAAAGGGAAAAATGCAATTCTGGCTTTAAGTCCCTGTTCTAAACAAGAGGGCATAATAATTTAAATATAGTTTTCTTCTAGGTTATCAAGGCTTTACTTCTAGTTATGACTGGGGAGCCTTGAGCCAGTCTTAAAAAAAAAAAAAAAAATTTTCAGGAAGATCCAGCAGTGTCTGATTTGGTCAGTTCCCAAAACTTCCAGAGGAGATACTAATCCTGATTGTTCTCCATTCATGGAGAAGGGGACAAAAGGGACAATACACAGCAAACTGCCAACAGGTCAGGCTTATGTATTTGAACTTCTTTTCTTTTTCCTTCAGGAATTAGAATTCCTACATTATCTCTAGCTGGTTGAGCAAGAAGGGTCAGTGTTAGAGAATCTCTTAGCTTAGCTGAAAGTAGACATCCCAATCCTTGATTTCCAGAGGGAGGTTGTTATTATAAATAAAACAAGTTGTATTGAAAGAAGTGTAAACAACAGGACAGTGTATCAATAGTTAGATATAGCTTTAGTGATTTTTATTTCCCATTAGGTGATTTGGGTACACTTTAATGGAATTAGACCTAAATATTTATTGTGAAGGTGCTGACAATATAACAAATGTAAGGAGACTAAAACTGCAGGAAGATGTTGCCAAGCTCCTAGTAATTAATGGTTTTACAAAGTGGAGACATATTAAGTGGTTATAGAGAGGGGGTTTATTTGGCCATTCAACCAACCCTTACAGCAAACCTATCTCTTTTAAAATTTTTAATGTATTGACATTTTGCAGCAGGAAAGTCAAAGTGATGTATTTCTCTATGGAGTTCAATTTTCAGCAGCTTCCTTCTAATGGGTGAAATTTTTCCCTCATCATGGATGTTGATCATCACAGTTTCCCAGTTCTGAGTACAAGCTTGATTTGTGAAATTTACATCTTAATATCTAAACAATTTTGTGTGACATCGTTTGTTTTTTTCTGCCTTCGTGGTTTTTAAATGCTCCCAGTTAGTCACCTCTGCAACACATTAAAGAGCTCCCTCTCCTTTTGCACAGCTGAATACCAGCTTTTCCTGGCAGTGTGTTTGTTCAGCAGCCTCAGCCTAGCTGACAGAGCCCTCTCCCACACGTTCTGTGGGCTGTGTGTCACAAATGAGCACCAGAACCCCCCCAGGGCACAGGGGGGTGATGGATGGAGCCCTCTCTCTGCGTTCAGCTTCTCTGGGTGCTTTGTTCATCAGTGTGATGGAGCTAGAGATGTGATTCTGTGTCAGAAAAGTCATGTAATCTGATTTCTGCATCTTTGCACAGAGTAGGTCTTTATCTAATTATTCCTGTATAAGAGGAATGACTTGTTTTTATGAATAGTATATTTTGGAAATCTGTTCAGTCTGGGTTTAAAGATGTTAGGAAATGAGAATGTAAAAATTCACTTGGTTATTTTTTCCAGTGATTAATTGATGTTAATGTAACGTGTCATTGGAATAGAAAAAGAAAAAAAAAAAAAAGATTCTGACATGACTATAATAGGAAAATTCTCATCTTTAAAAATAAGAGACATTTCATTGTGTTTAATTTTCTTTTTATTTATGAGTTACTGGAAAGTTTTTGATAATCTGAATTGGAATTTGAGTAAGTTCTAGTAATAAATTTCATTAACTATTCTGTTTACTATCTAAATAACATCAGAACAAGATTCTATTGGCTTGTTGTCAGGGTGTTTTTGTATATTATTTTAAGATTTGGGGCTTTTTTTTAATTTTTGTTCCCTGTAAAGGAGGTGATAGAACTAAGTGATATCCATGGGATTTTTTTTTAATTTTTTACAATATTGTAGACAAGTTTCTCAGTAAAAGGGTGCACATATGTATACAAGATGTATACTTAGGAAATAGCAGCTACTGCAGAGCAGAGTCCTCTGAGATTTCAAAATCTAAGTGGGGTGTTTCAAGTAATATTTAGGCTTTGAACTAAAACTGCACAGGATGAATGTCACTGCCAGAAATGAGGAACTCCAAGAGGAACTCCAGTGTACATCTAGGAGTGTTTAATAAATAAGATTTAAAAAAAAAAAATCTTTATTGTGTCATTCACAATTTAAAGACAAACAGTCAAAAAAAACCCACAGTATCAGAAGAGTTTATTGCCTTAAATTTTATGATATTTTTGATATTTTCCATACAAACTGTTGGGTTTTTTTTTCTTTAGAGTGAAAAAAAATCATGTATTCCCCTAATTCAAAACTTGTGAGACCAAGTAACTTTGTGGATTTTCTTCATCTTCTCATATTTTAATAATTTTCTTGCTGCTGTAGAGAAGATGGTAATAGAATGGGCACAACATTCTGGGAAAAGCATCTAAAATTTCAAATGGTGGTAGAAAACCCCCAAGGAAAAATATTTCCATCACAAAGTGTTCTCTTTTCAAGGAATCTTTGAAGTCTGTCATAGGACTCCACATTCAAAAATATCCCTGCTTTGTTTCTTTTTTAAATTAATCATTTGAACATTTTGGGGGCTTCAAATGTTTACTGGTGATTATTAAGACACTGAAGTATTGAAGAAGACTCATGAGGCTGCATATTTACCCTCATAGCCTTTTTATATTTTAGTTTGACAAACCATCAATTGGAATTTTTAATTCAAGCTATTCTCAAATGTTACAGCATTTTTACTCAGTATATTATCAAAGTATCGAGTCCTTTGATAAGGGTAATTAAACATGCCAAGTTTGTTTCCATAGCCCTAAGTCTGCAATTGCTTCATCTTTCGTTCTGTTCATGACTGACTTCAGCTCTCCCTATTTATTCCCAGCAAAGCCAATGGCAATGCTGCCTCCCACTAAATGGGGGGATATTTATATCAGAATTTATGATAAACAATTATTTTGGAATAAGTAATAAAGCAGTGCACATTAGAAAGTGCAATCACAGATAGAAGAAGTCTACATTGATTATTGATGAGAGTTGTCTGATTAGAACAAGACTGTGATTTGTCCTTTACTTGAGATGATGGAAGAAATAAAAGGAGCAATCCTATTTATCTGGAAAAAAAATATTTGAATAAGTTGCATGAAATGTTTCTTTAAAAAGAAGATAATTGTAGTATAGACTTTGTGCATTTTAACAAAGTTTAAAGTAGGTTTTGTGAGGTTTTACAAACTCATGCCTGTCATCACATAATAAGTGGTTGTTTTCAAGAAATTATGCTTGGAATTAGAACTCAAATGTTATGCTTGTGAGATCATTTTCCCTGTCCTTAAGCTGGCACTGAGTAAGGTGGTTTTTTTGTTTTGTTTTTTTTTTCTTTTTCTAGCCAGGGAATGGCAAGGAATTCTCTAACATTCTATAACTCCCTTGGTTTCACAACATAATACCAGTTTTATGTCACACACCCTGGCTGACACTTTTTATTTTCTTTCTCTTTGGGAGTTCTGGAACATGCCACTGTTGGGCCCTTGAATTTGGCATTGGAATACATCCTAACAGAAATTTCAGTTCACAGAGCAGGGTCCTCTTTATTTTAGATTTGCATAGAAGCGAACAAATTGCAAGCATTTTGATAAAGGCAGTAGTGATAGCTCAGAAATAAGGTTTAGACTTAGTGTCTGTGCCAGGGAGTACATTAGTGAAAAATAAAAGCATGTGAAATGGCATGCTACTGACATGAGCTGATTATGATAATACCTTAGTACAATTTTTTTGAAAATCAGATACTATAAAAATATACCATTAACTTTATGTTAATAAAATATTTTGCTTGATGTCTTTTAAATTATTCATTTGAAGTAGTCTAAAAATATAAAAGAACTCTTATTATCATTCAATTTACATGATTACTTTAAGTTCACTTTTTTGGTTTAACATAAACAGAGTATAAAATCCCCATCAAGGTTTTAGATATTTAGAATGTATCATTTTTATGCAAAAATTGGAGCCTGTTAGCATGTTAAGGTTGTCATTATTATAAATAAAACTCCAATTTCTGATTTGAAACTATTTTACACATAGAAATTACTGCGTTTGCTGATTTGTCTCATTATTCTTACTTTGATTATTCATATACTCTTTTGAAAAACAGAGTTTTACAAAATAAAAGCTAAAAAAATATAAACTGACTTAATATTGCTATGAGCCTTTCTTGTCAGCAACACAGGAATCAAGGGAGCCACGGAAAGAGATATTTGGCTTATTGAATATGGGAGTTGTTATTTTTTAGGTAAGCTGAGGTTTCTATCACCAGTGGCATCAGTCCAGGGATGGCCAAGGCACACTAGGACTCACCAAAAAGTTCAAGTGGGGCAGGAATATTTTTTGTATTAGGAAGACCACACCTTCCTAATCCCTTTGGTAAGGAAGATCTCCCATAGCAGGGAGGCTGGTAGACCTCTCTGCATTATCTGCTGATGGCCGAAGTTTGGAAGTGGTGTTACCTGACCCTCTGCTGTCTCTGACAGTATGAGATCCCTGATTCCAACAACTTTCTGCCATTTAGGATCACTGCTGTTTCCTAAAATTGATGATGGCATCTAGAGGCTCAGATGATTTTTTTTGTTTTCCCTTCTATTTCTATTTGACTGTGAAGTCTATTTTCTTTGGCTATAAAAACAGTTTTAACAGCACAGCCTTGTCCTTAGATTCCCGAGTCTGATTTGTCCATCTTCAGGAACACTCAGTCCCTCGATCACCAAGGGTCCCCCTCCATGAGGCACCCAGGCTCAGCAAGGGGTGGGAAAAGGATGGTGGTTGCAAAAGCCAGCTCTGAGCACTCAGTTTTGTGGTGATGAAGAGAAATTTATTTGGGACTTCCTACGGAGAGCTGTGTGCACAGAGGATTGTGAGACTGGGGAGATAAACCTTGGCACTGGAATGCGGCCACAGAAAGAATAAGCCAGCTTTGCAGTCATTCACAGGGGATACGGCCTGAAATCAACTCATCCTGGATTGCCATCAGCCAGCATATGCAGGGGATTCTCACAGCTGCTGTGCTCAAGCCTTGTTTGTTGTAGGAGGTCACAGAAAATAGATGGTTTCATTTCTTATTTCTGAGAGTCATCTCTGTTTTCTGTGCTAGAGACTTAATCCCCACCAAAGCCACTCTGGCTGAGAAACACTAGACAGTGTTATTTCCCTCTGATTAGCACTTTTCCCCAAATGGTTGTTTAATCTCCATATCTAGGTTAATTTGAAATAGCAACTGAGAACACAGAGACTTCCAAGAAGGAAGGAAATACATTGTACTGCTTCACTAAAAAATTATCTTCACAAAGTAAAAGCAGTTGGATGAGGTGTTCACTATTAAAGGGCACTTTCCAGGCCTGCTACCATCCACGCTATCAGAATTTACAGACAGAGAAAATGTAGTAATTCCTAAAGGGAGGTTCAGAAGCAAGTCAGTGTAATATATGAGTCGTTGAAACTGATAAAGCCTGTTGGGAGATCTTTTCTGTCTCTAAACTCAGAAGTCATCTTGTGGTGCATTGTATCAGGTCATGTCAGCCAAAGAGGGACATGGTTTGGTGATTCCTTGGCAGTGCTGGGTTAACATTTGGACTTGGTGATCTTAAAGGTCTTTTCCAACCTAAGGGGTACTATGATTATTCCCTGTTATACCAGTTTGGATCCATCAGCAATTTTTTTTAAAAATTAACATCGTGGGGGGAAAAAAAACAACAAAGAAACCTTCAGCAGGTGAATTTAATACCTATTTCCACATTCAGTTTTCATCTTGCATTGTACAAGTGTCTTAGCTGAAAGTAAAAAATGCTAAATTTGGTGCTTGTACAGTACATAACCCTACTAGCTGGAGAGAAAGCAGGGTGTTATGCAACAAAGAGTAATTTTACTTTGTACATTATCTTCTAGCTTCAGGGGGTTTTTAAAGTTTAATTTAGTTTCTTTTTTAGCTCTTATTTTCTTTGTTACTTTATGCTCCTTTCCTTTTGGTCAGCTCTCACAAGGCTCACGCCAAGGTGTGAAATGCTCAGCATTGTTTTGCAGCACTGTTTGTCTCTCTGGGAGGATTCGGAGTTTGTTTCACTGGCAACTCTGAAATCACCTCTGGGTCTGTCATGTGGTTAAGCTGCAGATGGTTTGCATGAGTTGCTTGTTTGAACTGCATGAAATGTCCCTCTAGACGCTGCTGTGATTCTGAGGAATATATGCACTACCAGTCACATGAAAACCAATCCATGTTTTACTTTTCTGTGACATTAATCCTCACTAGCCATAGGTTTGGTTGTACAGTTCAGCTGCTTCCTCAGGTGAGGGGAGAGGCACCGGTGGGATGCCACAGGAAGCTGTAGCAAACCTTTCACAGGCATCACAGCCTGGTTTAACCTCAGGAGATAACACTGCAGATAGTCAGGGATGGATGGGGAAGAAAATTCTCTCACAGAAGTTGATGTCAAGCATCATGATGAAAAGGAAACTTTTTTTTCCCTCAATGGATTGCCAATACAAGGAGGTTTCAAATAAATACAATAAGTGGTTTTCTCCTTTGCAGAACTTTTAAAGGATGAATTCTCCTTTTCAGAGGAGTACACATAAAACAGATGCTGTGGCGGTCAGGCTGCTTTTCTTCAGCACTGTAACATTTTCCTATGCAGCCATGCTTGATGCGAGAGCCACAGGCAATGCTGCAGCTTGCTGTTGATGGTTTGTCACTCATCGAGTTTCCCTGGCACAATTTATGTATATGCAAATACAACGTCTTGTCATGCCGCTAGATATTTTAAATGTCAAAAAACTCTGGTTACCCTGTACAACAGCAGAGGATTACAATCCTTGCATGGCATCGTGGTTCAGGGGGAGACTACAGAGCAGCTGAAACAAGAGTAATGTTTCACACTGAAAACAGGGAATACATTGAGGAGGAGAGGTTATTGTCTTTGTGAATTTGGGGCTCATGAAAGGTATTCAGTTTTCATTTCAGGGATTTCACTTTTAATTATTGTCAACCTAAGACACCAGCACATTGTGATTAGAGTCAGCAGGGTAATGTTTTTGAAAAGTTTGTTCATCATTTAAATGCTGAATGACCACACTTTCAAATATTCTCATTATGTGAAATATTGATCGCTTTTGAATGTCCAGAGAGAAATTCCAGAAGGGATACACCTTGAGTGCTTAGTCTTTTTGAAAATCTCCCATTTACTCTTACCAAATTTCAAAAATCTCAAAATATCTCAATATCTAAGATTCATTATTTAGCTGGCTCACTGATATTCAAATTAAATATATTCTATTCTATTTCAAAAATGCTGATCGATATTTTAGATTCCAGAGGTTGTCACTCTAACTGAATATTGGAATCCCGCTAAAATGGGATGTTTAATTTGACATAACATGAATAGATGGTCAGAACAGGAGGACAGAAGGCTAGACTGGACAAACTCTGGGTAAATAAGGTGATAACTGAACTGCAAACATATCTGAGGTTAATTAGACTTGGAATTGTCAGTCTTGAGTTGTAGATGAGATGTGGAAGTGTTTTACTAATTAGTTGTTTCAAGAAGTAATGGCTTTGGTGTTAAAAACTGGAAGCCAGCCTTGTTGCAATAGCTGGCTTTCCTGCCTTAGAAAAAAGTTTACTTTCATCCTGTGGCACAACACTGGAATTTCAAGACTGAGTCGAATTTCTCCTCATTCTCATGCAAGATCCAACCCAATGCATCAGCTGTGTGTATCACAAGGCAAGCTGTGCTCAGCTGTCAGACCTCTGTGATGTTCTGGTGAGAGAATGTGAAAACATGGGCTCTGCAAATTGCAGGACACAAACGTTGCATCTTCCCTATTTCCTCTTTCTGTTCTGGGAAGTTGCAAACTAAAGAAGAAAGAAGAGCTTCTGCATTTCCTTGTGAAGTAAAAGTTCCTAACTTGAGCGGTTTAGTTTGTGAAAGGGGCGTGGGGGTCGCTTTGAAGTGTTAAGTTTTGTGTTCCTGGGGAGTCATTCTTTGTAAAGGCAGAGCTGGGATATCGGCTCGGGAGCGTCCCAGCACCCGGGGTGTCCCAGCACCCAGGGTGTCCCAGCACCTGGGGTGTCCCAGCACCTGCTCCCCATGGGGTGACCATGGGGCTGGAGCAGTGCTCACAGCTCACTCTGACTGGAACTGAGTCTGGAACTGTTTGCTCATGGCAGCTTCGTTTTATTTGTGTGGAAATTGCTCAGCTCTGACAATTTTAGTATGATTGTTGCTCTGCTCGGGTCCTTCCCTGATACGTTGATCTGTGCTTTCTTTTCTGCTAACCAGGTATTTCATCCCCGTTTATAAATCCTTGAAATCAGCAATAAGCATCACCATCATATTTTGGTAAACTGGGGATTTACAAACTGCTGAAAGGTTGTGAGGCCTGGAGGAAAAAATGTACTCTGGCTGCCAATCCTGGCAGTGTTCGTCCAAAAGGAGAGGCACCTCCCATGTGCCTCAAGTGTGGGCTTGTGTTCTGAATTTGCTTTCCCCTCTCATTAACGTCAGATTTGACAAAGAGCTGCCTTGCACAGTGCCGGATAGTGCAGGTTTTGATGCCATCCCACACACTTTTGGGTGTGAAATATGCTGGGAAATTATCCCACACTACCTGTGATCAGCTGGGCAGTCTCCTGTGCTGTAAACCAAGCCTAGGCAGGTCTGTCCTGAGGGAGGAGCCCTGTACTTCCCTCCTCTGCATCATGCGGAAATGTAGAAAAGCAGATTGTGTAGAAATTAAACTAGCAGTTTGTCTGTCTAAAATATAGTAATTATTATTTTTATAGGTAATATTGAATAATATTAACTATAACAGTAAATCCCAAATCAGTTTTTAATTTGCAGGGAATTGGTTAGTGATATCTTGCAGAAGTTGTACAGATGCAGATCGAGGTGGCAGTGGCTAATTTTTTTCATTTCAGCACTCATAAATTTTAGTGGCAACTTCTGAAAATGCTCTAGGAGCTGTAGTCCATCTCTCAGTTGATACATGTCCATACTACCAAGCATAATGACAGATGTACTTTTTTCATATTTGCCAAGGAGAGAACCAGAAAAGCGCTCAACAGTGAATGAATGATTTCCATGCTAAATCCCATGCATTATCCTTCACTTCATTTGGAGAAGTGAAATTTCTCACTCATAAGAGACCAGGCTGTTGGGATTTACAAAATCTGTGCTGATCATGACTATAACAGACTGTACAATACATGGGAAAATATTTTGCCAAAAGCTTCGCTAGCAAAAAGTTTTGCTTCATTTATAAATTTCAGACCTAAGACACTACTGTTCTCTTAGAAAAGAGATCCTGACTGAAATATAATATGGATTTCTTCAAACAGCATAGAGGGTTAAGACAGCAGGAGAAAAGAGAAGTTTTACAGGAACTCTTTATTTATTAACCAGGGCACATAGCTGGAAATGGAAATGGATCAGACATGTTGGCAGATCATCAAGGATCATACAGAGGTTTAATATAGTTGGCCATTTTTCTATAGGATTCTGTTTCATAACTATTGAAAAGTAGTTGTTGATAGCTGCCATAAAGGAAGAGTCACTCCCCAAGCAGCAGAAATTAACAGCAGCATGCAAAAAATATCGGAATTCATTCTGGATGTCAACAAGTAAGGATAACAAAAAATGAGCATGAAGTACGAATAAGAACTTCTTATTGCTCTTTAAAAAAAAAAAAACTTTTAGAGACACTTAGAAAATAGAGAATAATAGATGTGCTGTCTGGATGTAAGATATTTTTAAAAGTATTTTCATCATCTTGGAGTCACTTTGGTAGCTCTGTCCCCTTTTGGGGAAGTATGGCTGCACGCAGGATTGTCCTTTTCCCGGATTCTCATTCCCCCAGAAAGAATATGTGTTAATATTTTGAGTCATATGTACAAGTTGCCTACTCTCACAAATGAGAATTTTAATGTCACTCAAAATGAGGATGTGGGGATGCACCACCACACCTACACAAGACCTGCTGGTGTTTGAATTTTCACTGAGCATTCTTTTATAAATTACAGATTCACACAATGTCTCACCAATCGTAGGTTGGGTCTCTGAGTGTATCATGGCTACTCCTAGTGCAGTGTATTTTCTGTTGTAAATAAGATTCTGCTTACAAGGCCTGCCCCCCAGAAAACTGCAGTAAACAGTCTCCATTTGAAAGACATTTAGCTCCAAAAAAAATGGATGATAGATACATGCTTGCTTTTCAGGGGTTTTTATCTTTCCTTTCTTCCTTTCTTCCTTAAACTGTAATTGAATTTCTCATGGTTTATTCTCCATCCACCCCTAATGTACTTCCATATTTTAATTCATTTAAGGCTACTAAAATGACTGACTTACACAATATTCAGAATTTTTAGCTGAACAGTGTGAGCAAAAGTCTCTGCTTGAATATATAACTGAACATATACTGCTAAACCAGCAGCACTCAACTGAGTGCAATAGCCAAAAATGACTTGTGCAGTCACAGCTCATGAAGTCCTGTTCATTTGATGAGGAAACCTTCATCATGAACTTAATGCAAGGGAAATCTGGGCTGTTTAACATTGCGAGTCCCTTAAATGCACTTTGAAGCAGCATCTGATTCTTTAACTGTCTTCCAACCTGTACCAGACTCGAATTGTTGCACTCACATGCTCAATTTCTGCTTAGTATTTTCACTCAATAAATATGGATTTGGCTAATGTACCTAATATATATACTAAAAAATTGATGTTATTAAAATATTGTGGAGGGGGTGATCATTTTAATGGGGAAAAGCAGAAAAACTATCCCCTGCCTCCGTGTTTGGATCACAGACTCTCTAGATGAAGTATTCTGCTCTGTTAAAAAAGATTGTTTTCCTAAAATATGTAGGAAGGAAAGAAAATGGTCAAAACCCAAGCTATTATTATATGGGTAGCTAGACAGAGGAATCAAATTCCTATGAGTGCACAAGTTTTTATTAAAACTTCTAATGTCTTTTCTATTTAGATGCACATAAAATAAACAGCACATCAAATTTAATACATATATATAATCGATGATCTGAGATAAACTGTAGCCTTTATTCCAAATTTATAAGCATTATTCTCATTTATAATTGTATTCTCCATTGTGAGGCAAACACAATAGGAATTCTCATATTATTAAAAAAAAAAAGATATCAAATCTAGAGAACAATTATTCACTGTAGTTGCCTGTAATCTTCCAGAATCTTTTTCTTTTTGTGCAGATACTCCCTTATAAGTACATTAATAAAGAGTAAATCTAAACAAGATAAGAAGAGAAAATTAGAAGCCTTCTCAATACATTTTCATCCCCACAGCAGGAATTACAAAATAATTTTGTTTCTTTTTTCCAATTCTTTGCTGCTGCCCAACCAACACCTGAGGGATCATGAGCAAACCTAAGCAATTAAAATTCAAAGCTCCAGCATTCAGATAGTTCCTACACTTTCTTTTGCTTCCTACTAGCAAGGAATTTTCTAGACAAGCTTTTAATTAACAGGTGAGTTTAATAGATATGTGAGTATTCTCTAAATGGAAAGGATATCAGTGAGAAGTATGGCAGGACTGTTTCCTACTTGCAGTTAAGTTAGTTTGTTTACATGTTGATGAATGTTTTCTTTAGTGAATAAATAAAACTGAAAATAGTGAAAACTGAAAAACTGAAAATTGGGAAGGGCTCAGGCAAAGTCAGCTAGAATTCTGCTGATTTTCACAGCACCTCCTCTAAGGAAACTCTACCTCAGCTCTGTCTGACAGAGGTTAGCCTGTGGTCTGGAATAAGAAACAAGTGATGGAAATTGATAAGCATCATAAGCAATCTGTTGTGCTTGAAGAAACCTTATGTCATTTCTTTAGGTTGGATCTAATTTCACCTAAATTTGCCATCTAAAACACAGGTGACCACTGGATTTGTGTTCCAGCAAGTGGAGATTCAGTGTTGTTGAATCCACCTGAAAATTCTGTATGTGGCCAAAAGCCTGGCTGCAACGTGCCTTTATATTATAAGTATTTATTTCTTTGGAATTAAACATGAGCAATGGTTGCTACAACAATGTTCTAGTTGAATACATTAAATCTGAGGTTCAGACAAGAACTTGAGAACTCAGCCACCCATCTAATTACCAAAACACCCATCCCTGTGCACTGACCAGCCAGGGAACACGCCTGTCTTTTCTTCTAAAACAGATGGTGCTTTCAGCGTGCTGTAAGGTCACCAAATTCAAGCTGTTACAAACCAAAAACCAGTTCCAAAGTTCTGCAGCTCTCACAGAGATGGCTTTGCCAAGCAGCCCGCTCTGCTGTAATGTGGAGGGGCCGGTGCACCGGGCACAGTGGTGGCAGAATGTCACCGAGCGTCCGGGAGCCTGATCTAAGTCATTGCTTGGGACTGATCCAAGGATTGGAGAGCAAAGGCTTAAAGCCACCTTTAACTTCCCAGGAGTTGAATTTGGCATCATAATTCCAACCCAAAGAGCTGGCTCAAAGCTTTATGAAATTGTAGAATATGTGAAAGCAAGCTGTGAAGATTTAATCCAGATAATATCACAGTGGTATAACGATGGGCTGGGGTAGCAACTGGGAGATTTGGCAGGGGCTGCGTTGCAAAATGGCCAGCATTTCCTTCTTCAGGATTATTATTTCTTTGTTAAAGTAGAGGATAGGTTGTTAAATATTTTCAAAGTATCTCACCGTATACTGAACAGTGAGCACTGCTGTACACTGAGAAACAAATTAATGAATCAAACATTGCAGCACTATCCACAGGGGCTCGTTTAAAAGCAAATGCATGACAGAGCTGGAAACCAGCTTAAATGCAAATGAGCGAATGTGATGAAATCTGTAATGTTTGATTCATTAATTTGTCTCTCATCGTACAGCAGTGATCATTGTTTAGCATGTGCTACTAATGAAAGACCTTTATAGGCAAGGATTTCCAAATTTATAGATGAGCTTTAACAGAGAAGTTCTGTCACGAAATCCTTCATGGTCATGAGATTCTTGCATCTGTACTAATTAGTTTTTTTTAGAAAAAGAATTTAATATACATATATTGGTTTTCTTATTATGCATGCTAGTAGATGGAAAGAATGAGACAGCATCACCTGGTCCTCTAATTTTCAAAGGCCACCAGCAGCTAATATGTTATAGTTTAAAGGAGAAAAATACTGGAAAAAATAAAATCTTGACTATGAGATGAAAACACAAGCCCTCCTCCCAGTCTTTAGAAAAATATTGCGTTCCAGATTTTAATCTACTGAAGAAACATGACTGAATCCCCCAAAAGGAGTGGAGGAGGGTGGTCAGTGTTTCTGTTTCCCTTTTATAGAAGTTAAGCTATGAACTGTCAATCTGAAGATATAATGGAAGCATATATTTAGTCTTGCTCAGCAGTGACATCAGCCTCTGTTTGTCTGCTCCTTAACTCAGCCTGTATCTGTGATTCCCTTCTCAGTTGTTCACATGACCCTCAACTGGGGCAGACAGGACAGAAAAGTATCATCAGAGTAAACATCCAATGCAAAGCGTATCATGAAATTTATCAATTTGGCTTCCAATGGCAAAAAAAATTCTACCTCAGACTCAGCATTTGCAGCCTTACCTGCAGAAATTTGTATGGGTTCCTTCTTGTTTGTTTTTCCCGTTTTGCTGGGCATCATCAGGGTGATGATGGCTTTGGTTAGTAAGGATCACCACGTGGCATTTTGAGAGTTGGGTGCCACCACCCAGTATACCAGGAAAAAAGAAAGAGAGAAATCTTTTGTAGTGTATCAGCAGCACAGAATAAAGAATTGGCTTGGTTAGGAACCATATTTCCAAGATTCCTGTTCCAAATCCAAACAACATGCACCAGACCAATCTGTCTATTTATTTCCATTCTGTATTTACAGTGTGGTGACATTTAGGCAAGTACAGTGCTAATTGCCTTGCAGGTACCTCTTGGTATTGACATCTGCAATTAATCACTAAGCAGGCAACTCTTGATTCTGACATTCCGATTTTGATCACGTCGCCATAGAAATGTGATATATTTACCAGCTTCTGAAGCCATTTTATTTCTGACAGGACAGTTTCTGTTCTCTTGGCTTTTTCTGAGATTGCAAACTAAGATGTCAAATATTGCCTGCTACAAAACAGCTAGGTCTTGGGGGCAGCTAGGGAGGGTTGTAATGTCATTAGCAATGACATGTAAAGGTTTTTCTGTGAAAATGACTGTCTAAAATAGTAGAAAATCTGTGTCTGCTGTAAACAGAATTTGGTTTTTACAGCTTACTATATGCTGGAGCAAACCAATACATGTTTTTCAATGGTTACCAAAATGATTGGGAAAAGAGGATTGAAATAGGTATTTAGAAGTGTATGAATCATGATAAATATTTTTTCAGTGAATAGTTTCTGAGACCTTCTGTCTGGAAGTCTTCTGTCTTTTCTTTTTTGGCTGGAGAAACAGCCAACAAAAGAAAAGAAATCCACATGCAAAGATATAAAAAAGTGAATTCCATGAAAATTTCATTTCTGTTTTCATATCACATTAGACTTCATTCTTTTTTTTCCCCTAAATCTCTTTTTCCATATATAGTTTTTTATGTTAGCCAGTTAGTTTTCAGCTTCCCCAGCACCATTTAAACTCCATTTCTCCACCGTATCTTACGGATGACCAGTGGCACTATCTATTCTCTCAGTATTCAAAATTATTTTGAAATTTCTAAGAAGAAAACTTCTAGTCCATTATTAGCTAGTTCTGTTCTGCTGAAGCCAGTGGCAAAAAGCCAGTGGCAAAAATCCTCCTCATGTCAATGATTCAGAACCAAGACACAAGAATACTGCAGTGTATTTTGCATGAAACCATAGCTTTACCTGCTGTTTTCCTTTAATCCAGTTAAAATTTTATTTTGTAGCTGTGTTTGACCTTAGGAAACTGGAATTTCATGTAATAGCTGCATCTTCTACCCTAGAACTACTATGACATTTAATTAGCTATTGCGTGCCCCTCTTTTGAATGTATTGTTTGCTATTGTCTGCAATTAGAAACACAATATGAAGTGGCCTTTCCAGCCAGGGCACGGTGGCTGTGTGGATTCTCTCTGACACGTCAGTTGTGCATTCTCTGGCTGGGGCTGGGAGCTGTTGTGCCTTCCAGACTGGGAGGGAAGTGCAGGTGCTGCCAGAGTTTTAGTGAGGGCGGCAGGGTTGGAGAGCAGCCTCAGGAGCTGATAGGAGGCAACAACTGCTGTGGTTCTGAAATATTTATGCTCTGTAATCACTAAAATGGTCCCACAGCATTGGCATCGAAGGGTTAGCAGGGTTATAGCAGGATTTAAGAGTAAGTTGATCTTAGATCTAAGAGTCTTAGTAGGATTTTTTTTGGTCTCTCTTCTTTTGTATTTTTTGTATTGTTCATTTCTGTCCATTATAGTAAAGTCTTTGAAGTCCTACCTCCTGTGCTGTTTTTTTCTTCAAAAAGAGTTTTTGCTTATTTTGAAATTCACAGCTCTGTTGTGGCTCTTATGTCGATAAAACATTTTCTCATGGTTATGTTTATTTCCATTTGTGGATCTATTGCTTCTCTCCTGAATGTTGTTCCATTTCTTAGCAGCCTCTTTTCTCCATCTCTTTTAGCATGTCCAATCCTTTACATCAGTCTTTTGGAGGGTTTAATTCCTCAATTCTTCCTCTGATGGTATCAGACCTGTTTATGTTGCCAGGCACAGCCAAAGAATTATGACTTGTATGCCCTGTTCCGCTTCATGCACATGTTTATTAGGAAGCTGGTTAATGTTGTAAGAAGTTGCAGTAGCCATTGCCTGATGCAGTGTACAAAAATTACAGTGTAGTAATTCAAAAATGTGTTATCTCAAAAGAAGGTTGTTCTTTGGAACTTTTACTTGATTCAAACTACAGCAGGTGGCTTTAGCTAGTCAGAGAAAACTTTTAAAACTTTCTTCTCTTAGCTTATTTTAGGTTTTGTAGAAGCTTTACAAATCAAAAGGCATTATTGCTAAACAACTGAACTAACTGCTTCACCAGCCACTACAGATTTTATTTCAGCATTATCCAAAGTGTTTCCACTGAACAACAAAATGTTGCACTTTTCTCTTTAGTGACATTCTATTTTAATGTTATGTAAAGTAGCTTTCAAAAGGGACAGTCACTACTCCTAGTCCACAGTCTATGTCCAAGGACATTTAGTTTTTCCAAGTGTTTATGAAATAGCTTTATAGTTTATGCATAGGCATGGGAAAACAAACTGGACATAACAGATGAAACTTGAAATTAATAAAAAAAGTTACTATGTCCTAAAAGTGTTTCCAAGGCCACTGACCCCCGTGTTTAATATCCTGGAAGGTATCTGGGGTGGTTTGAAGGCTCTGGCATGGTGTGGTTACTGCACCACCCCACAGAGTGACCCGTGGGAGCAGAGTGGCACAGGGGCTCTGAGCTCAGGAATGTCAGGGTGTCCATGCCTCAGGAGCTCAGGATTCCTGGCAGGGCTGCAGCTGCCTGTGTACAGCACTGCCAGGCTGCCCCTGGGCCCTGGCCTGGATTCTGTAATGTAAAAGGGATTCTGTAATGCTGTTCCACAGGGTCCCAAGCGGCAGAGCGGTTTATTAGTTTTATTCTTGTCATTCTTCTTAGGGATTCTGCACTAAACAGACTGAAATATATGAAGAAAGGTTGAATGGGCAGTTTTCTCAGAGTGTAAATAAAACTGGAACAATTTTCAACTTAAAAAGAGGGGTTTTTTTTAATTGGAGCTGACTTGTGAAAGATGTGAAACATCTAAACTCTACTGAGAAGTTCTGCTGTCATGGCCACCTTTTCCTTATCCATGAGCCTTGACATAAGGAAAAAAAAATCCTTGCTCTGGGGTAGTCCAGCACTGGAGCGGGTTTTCCAGGGAGGCTGTGGGGAGTCCATGCCTGCTTTCTTTCAAGACTGGAATAACCTCTGTGCTGAGCTCAGGGTTGGGACTCCCTTAGTCTCATCCAGCCTCAGTTGCTGGATTGTTTTCCTCTCCTCTGCAACCCCACACATTGCTCGTGCTGCCTTTTCCAGCAGGGAACTGTTCAGAAATAACAGCACTGCTTAACTCACAGCCAGCATCTTCCCATGAATGAATCTCCAAGTATCCCTGGGAGGAGATACAGGTGGTTTGGGGAATAACCGGGACAGAGTGAGCTGAAAGCACTCGTTAAAGGTCACCCATGCAGGCAGTTGTAGAGTTGGTGACAGCCAACAAATGTGCTGCTCCCTTTATCCATGCCAGATTCCCGTGTGAAGGCAGAGGTGTAAGGGCTGGCTGGAGGAGTGTCCCTGAGCCACATGGCATCGTGCTGGAGACCCGAAAGGAGAGCAGCTTCTGAAGCATGATCCTGTGACTTCTCAGCAGGGCTGATTGGTTTGGGGGCAGCATCAGGCTGCCACAGGCAGACCGGTTCCTCTTCTAGGCTGGTTGCCATGTTCTGGTGACATGAGCCCACTGCACCATACTCACTTCTGTCTCCTGGACTGCCTGATGCCATTCCATGAGAGGGGCAAAGTATTTTTGTGTTCCTATAATACAGAGGTTATTAGATATTTTTTTAATTATATTTTGCATAAAGACTTCTGACAAAACATGGAACTGCCAGTATCAAAGCTCTCCTGTCTGCCAGAGACAGCACAGGAGCCAGTACTGGTCTCTGAACCAGTCATCTGAAAAGCCTAAACTGCATAAAAAATCCCTCAGAGTGAAGTTCACTGTGAAGTACATAAAACTAGATGAGCTGTAGCACCTTATCACAGTATTCTTAGTGCCTTCTAGATATTTCAGGAGAGTGCACAGGAGCTCCCCTGGGACTGTTCCCAAACTGAGTGTGTGCTCACAGCAAGTGTTCCTGTGTTACAGTGAGTTATGTTTGGTGTGTGGTGCATCTTAGAAAGTGGTTCCACCCCTTATATAAGTTATGGATGTTATTAGCAACAGAAATCGATCCCCTGAAAGTAGCAGAACATGAATAGATCAGTTCTGAAGACTCATTACCAGGATAAGCGAATACAATATATTAGGTTTTGTAATGGATTCTCGTATTTAATTTTTAAGTACCACATAGCTGATCAATCAAAAAGCACTAGTACTGTCCATTTTCCTCTTCTGTAAAATTTAATTTAATATTTGTGAAGAATCTTTAAGAAATAACATCAGGAATTGCAGTAAATGTTAAAGACATTATAGAGAAAAACCTTCAGAGACTATCTAGTTAGTTATCTAAAGACCAGATCTGAGTTTCCCCTCTTTGTGTTGTAGAACACAGGACTAAACCAATGGGGTGTTTAATCCCTAGAATATGTTGTGAACCTCACCTGTCTGTTTTTGTGTCAGTGCTTACTTGACTATGACTACTGATGGGAAAAACTGAATAGTAATAAGTCTCTTGCTTCTACTCAATATGCGATTTTTCGATGCTTTATGCTATTTCCATACATACATTTGCCGAGAACTAGTCTTTAAAATTACTTTTTACTTATCTTCGTGCCTCTAGACTTTGAAGTAATACTTCAATGACAGCTGAACTGAGACATTTTAGCAGGGTCTGAACAGACCTCTCGGTATTCTGCTCCATGCTAAAGAACTCCTTTGCTCTTGAAAGTTTTATCATGTAGGAGGCTATTAAAGTTACGAGTCTAGGCTGAGGCAGGAATAAATCCTGGGTCGTGCTGATGATGTCATTACAGCGGTCAATAAAATACATGGAAGCAAACGCTCTTCATGTTACTAAGATCAACTAACCAAATCAGGATACACGAGCAATTAACTCTTTAATTAAGATGAATGGATGACATTAGCCCTCCTTAAACCCTGCTCGTCAGCATTCACAAATAGAAAAAGACGGATGTCTCCTTCCCAAGGAAATCTAGCTTTTATTTTTCATTCTTTGACAGCATCTCATTCTTTCCACTTTGTAAACAAATTCACTGATGAACACTGCCAACCGCAGAGATTTAAACAGTCGTGTTCAATCAGGGCTATTGCTCAGAGGTGATGTATATGGATTTAATTTATTTCCTTGGCAAGTTGCATTGAATCTATGTTTCTAATTAAGAAAAAATAAAGGGCTTCTGATGCCCAAATATATAAGATCATATGAATTCAATCAGCATGATGTGTTAGAGACCACAAAATTAAGTACTATGAAACTTCTTGCCTTTAAGTGGGTTATTATTTCTGACAAAGGTGTGTGTGTAAAATGAAGGAATAAAGTCTCAGTTCTCTGTCCTTGAAAATCAGAATAATCTGTCTGGAAGGAGATAGATCACCTCTCCCTGCTTTTAATACATATATTGCAGTATATTTTCAGAAACATTCAAATTTCCCAGTGATTGAAATGTTATTGCCCTTTTGTTATCCCAAAAATATTGTAGGCTTCCCACTAATAAAGTCAATTTATTGCTACTTTCTATTTTAATGATATGCAATGCATATATAAATTCTGGAAAGGAGTAGTCTTTTTTCCTGCTACCTGTATTCAAATAGGATATCCTCAGATGTGGGACTCACATTGGAATCAACATAACTCTTGAAAATAGGAATTTATTAGTGTTTTACACTAAAATCCTACATGTGTATGATGTTTTTAGGTACAACTTTTATCTGTATTGATGTTACTGTTGGTAATTTTTGTGAAGCAGAATTTTATGAAGCAATACTAAGGTATTGCTTTTTACTTCAGTAACAAGCTCTTTTTTCAGAGTCAGAAGTGCTGAGCATATATTTAAACCCAACTTCTCTGAAGAACAGAAAGTCTGTGTGATCTTTCCTCACACAGCTGCATTGTCAGCTGGGAAAAAAATCCCAGGTTCTTATTTCAGGTGCAGCAGTGTAGGATGCAGCAAAAAAAACAGGAAAGTTCTTTAAACATAGATTTTTACATTGTTGTTGGTTTAACAACAGTTAAGAATAGTTTTGTTTTCAGCATTCATGTACGCTTTCCCACAGATTAAAAATAGCAGTCCAAAATTTCTTGAAGTACATCATCTCTCTGTCCTGATCTAATGGATCTATAACCTTCTGCTGGTGCCAGGTGCATGGAATTATTCAGATAATTTTCTGTGATGTTCTGTTAGCCACAAGCCCCAGCCAGTGGATAAAGTCTTACAAGATGCTTTGCCAAGAAGGTTTTAGTGTTTTGTTTGGGTTTTTTTTATGTTAAAGAAAGTAGTTTGAGAAGGTGGAGAGGTGCATTTAGGAATGAAGAGGGAAGTAGAAGGGTTAAGAGTAAATAGCTGATTACACACGTGACTGTACCAGGATGTAGAGGAGCTGGTGGCAGTCACTGTCCTGGTGTCTCTATACCAGAGGTGTTGCAGAGGGATTTCCCATTAATGGTCCAGATGCATCCAGAACTGGCTTTAACTTTGCTTAGCTAGATCCAGCAAAGGAGAATTGAAATTTTCCCCCAATTTAAATAGCAGAAACAGAAAGGAATGGTAGTAGCAGAATATTCTTGATGCGCTTTTCTAGGTTCCAAATCTGTGGAGCCCTTTATGAAATGGCTTTTTGATCCCTTGACACAGGACATGTAGTGAGGCTACGTGGGACTTGGTGGAAGGACGAGACTGAAGGAGCAGTGGTGTCATTTGCTTTGTGTAAACAGAGATTCCCATCTCTTTTGGGTTATGATTTGCCCAGCAGTCTCCCCTGCAGTGCAACCACTAGCCTGCATAGGCAAGTTCTGGCTCCAGTGCTTTTCCTGCCTCGTGGCTGCTGCCATGCAAGGCTGGAACGTGGGGACATAATCCCTGCAAGCTATTTTTGTCATGCTGTCCTCGTGGCACAAGGCCTGGGAGGACCTGTGATATATTTATGACATTGTGCCTGCAGTACCCCGAGGCAGTCGCCCAGCAGTGCTGTCTGCAGCAGGACTGTCTCATCCTCCATCAAAACACCCTCACGGAGCAGCTTGTAGCTCTTCCCTGAAAATAGAAGGTGCGAAACTTCCCTACTCAGGGATACTGCCTCAGAGAAATGTGGTTGAAATGGTGAGGAGATCGGAGGAGGAGGTGGATGATGACAGAGAAATAGCCATCTGTGTTTCAAGCAGATTTTTTGGATTCCTGACAGAAAGTGGAATAATGCAGCTATTTGAACTGCCTCATGATTGTCTTACCCACAAGCCCAGTCAAATGACTTTTCAAGTCAAATTCTTTCGAAAAGCTTCAGATAATATAAAACCTAGAGAGAAAGAATTGTGAAGGGCACAAACCCAAACTACACAGATTTTATAAGTGAACTCTTGCAGTTATTAAAATGTTTTGGCTTCATAACAGGATACAAATCTGCAGTTTTGCCAAAACCTGGATGCGAGGCCTGCGTGGAGGTGACAGTGTCGCTGTCAGAGCTGGGGGAGCAGTTTGGCACAGGGGGCTGCTGACGTGGGCAGAGCTGCCCGCACGTCTGTCTGCTCTGAGGGGTATGCTGGGGGCAGGAGCCATACAGGTTCCTGTGACTCCTTTTGCTCTGCTGTTGGAGTCCAGACTGATGGATTTTCTAGCAAACTTTTTAAAATGAGGAAAGGAAACAATGTTTTATGAGTATTGCTAACTTTTCAGTCTGTCAATAGGATTACTTTTCATAATTTTAGTGCTTATTTGTAGTTAGACTTGCCAACAAATTCCTATCATTTTCATCATCCCAATTTTCATCATTTTGGGTTTAGAAGGTTTGAGAAGGTTGCAGTGGGATGTGAGGATGCTTTTAACCTCCAAATCAGCCTTCCCTGGGGTTATCTCTGGAAGTCAGTGCCTGTCCAGTGCTGCTAAGTTGGTAGGTTGCCCACGCACTATGGCTGGTGGCTCTCCGTGGTCATCATTGGCTCTAGCACAGACAGCTCAGACAGAAATACCTGCCAGGACACAAAGCATGGGCTGGGGCAGAGCACAGGCTGGTTCCTGACAGGCAGCTGTGCTGGCATGAGCTGGGGACCATTGCCACCTCTGAGCGCTCCCTGCCACCTCTGAGTGCTCCTTGACACCTCTGGGTGCTCCAGTGCCACCTCTGGGTGCTCCATTGCCACCTCTGAGTGCTCCATTGCCACCTCTGGGTGCTCCTTGACACCTCTGGGTGCTCCATTGCCACCTCTGGGTGCTCCACTGCTGCTGCCCACCTGCAGCACCAACATGGTTTTGGGTAAAATAATTCTCTTTAGTTGTGATTTTGCTTTGAATGTTGGTCACTGCTTCTAGCAATGGCCACACCTTCAAGATGAGTTTGAAACGTTTGGCCTCCAGATACACATAATCATTTTCCCAAAGTGATGCTTGCTTCCAGGGGCCAGGCCTGGAATGAAGTTCTAATGAAGAATTTAGTTCTTTGTTGTCCCAATCTGAAATCATCCTGCTCCTTGAAATCTTAATAGAAAAAACATTGGAAGTTTCATATGGAATCCTTCTACAACAGAAAATCATTGATGACAATTAAAGATGGGCATGGAACTGTAAAAGCCCAAGCAACTCAGAAGTAAACCTGTTCTTAGAAATTAAAATACATCAGTTTCTTAAAAATTTTTGACAATTCTATTGCTGTTTAAGGTGGGAGTTTATATTATTGTTATATATATCTAATCTTATGTTTCCCTATAGAGATGTAGATACAAAAATATTTTCAAATTCATATATTTCTATATGTGGTTATAGGGAAAAGAAACTGAATTGTTCAAATTTTGCATCCAGCTGGTTGGGAAATCAGTGCTTATGGAAAGGCAGCACTCACAAATATACTTGTAAAAAAGTGGTGCTGTTTAAAAATGTAAGAGGACATTAAGATGGAAAACATGAAATAAATAAATAAATATGTAGTAGAAATGGAGAATAATCAGAAAGAAAGTTGATTACTTCATTTTACAACTGACAATTCAGTGAAGTTTCTGTTTTAATATTATGTGTAAGCCAAACTGCCAGGTTTTATTTATCATCTGATATAACTCCAGCTCTGGTCCAGGGTACTAGAACACCTCTCTTGTAGAGTTTTACCTTTTTAACCTCAAATGAAAACTGGCATTCCATCTGGATAGTGTCCAATGTGTCACATTTTGGTAGTCATCAACCAGCTCGCCTTATAAATCAAGAGCACTGATTAAATAATCAAGATTTTTGAAATGCCTTGAGGGAGCTGTACGTTTTTTGCATCAGTGATTAGTATTCAGTGGCAATACTGAAATCTATTTGAGCTGCAGCTACAAAACTGCATTTTGCATACTAGGCATAATCAGAGAGATTATATTCAGAAAGTGTGCTTCCCCTAAGACAGCAGAAGGTTATGACTTTTGCCACGGCTCCATTGTTAGTTTAAGTGAGCTTTGTCCTTGCTGTTGTTCAGCCCTTCATTCACCAGAATAAAATCTTTTCTGCAGCTGTGTACCGGGAAAATGAAAACTTTAGGTAATAACTTTCATAGGGCAGCTGGTTAAAGAAAACTATAGCCCCTGAATAGAAAGCAATTTTAATTAAAGATCTTTTTAGTTATTAAAGCTTAGTTTATATTGTGTCGTTTCTTTTGTTGTTGCAAGTTAACATTTTGTCATTTAAATCATTTCCCCAAATCACATATTACTGGCAACAAGAGGGGCTGCAGTTTACAAAAGACACCATAGTTATATAAAAGAGACAATAGTTATTGGCTGCAAGACAGACTGGCTAAGAAATAAGTTATTGTTCATATCAAAAAATAGAATCTAAGCATTGCATTCAGTAATGAACTTGTAAAAAGTATAGCAATATAAATCAAAAATTGCTTTCCTGAAAACCCATGCTCAGGTTGTGCAAGACTTGGCAGGTTGCGTCAGTTGCTTCTGCCTCTCTCCTCCTTTCTACAGGGTGGGTCCTGCCCCTCTGGGTACCTGCTGGGACCTGAGTGACAAGAGCAAACTGTCCCAAGGGCAGCAGTGACAGTTGCTGAGCTGCCTGGGAGCTCAGGGCTCTTTTCCACACATGGAACCTTCCTGGGCAAAGCTGAGCATGCAAGACCCTCCCTTTCTGCAGGCTTGTCTTCCCAGCTCCCAGACAGGTGGGCTTTAGCCACGTGAATGTTGTTACCCTTATGATGAGCTGGAGAGAGTGAGTCCCTTGGACGGGGCTGTATTTCCCCAGACTTGTTAGGAAAGCATGCCATGGTGTTAAAAATTATATTTAAATTACCCTTACCTCAAACATTTAAATTGTAAAAAAAACCAACAAACCTTGCAACTGTCAAATGAATGGTTGTGCCTTGGCGTGGAGTTTTGCTGTACATGAATCTGTATATCTCATGTAACCTTGCAGGGTGATGTGTAATAATAATTAACACAGTCTGCATAAGTGGGCTTAATGCATGCTCATCACTGGCCTGGAGGTGATTAGAGATGATGGTGTACAATGATTTGGAAGGGGGAATGGAATTATGATCTGGGGCTGATCAGTGTCTCCTAGCCCTGCCTTTGATGGATGCTCTGACAGCCCCCCATATCAGTTTGGAGCCCACTGGAAGGCAATGGTATCAGTACCAATGTCCATCCTGCCTACCAACAAATCTCCAGACCCGAAAATGGGGGGGCTGGTGTCACTGCCTCAGTTAGCCTTAGAAAGATAATAACTTTTCCTGCAAGTTTTGCTTGTACCCTTAATTTATCATGACTACAACAATACCTTCATCTGCTAAAACCAGAGCTTTCTCCCAGGAAATGGAGAGCCTGAGTTCAAGATCTTTTCTCTCCAGCTGAAGCTCTGCCACGATGCAGAAGGGGATTCAAGCTTTATTCCACTGGTGAGGAAGGGCACCAGCAGTGTCATGGTCTGTAGCACAGGAAGCCTTTCCTCCCAGCTTTCACTGGTCTGTGCTTGGTGTTAGAGGGCTACTGGGTAAACACACAGCGCGCGAGGAGAGGGATCGTGTGAAGGGAGTGGCGTGAGCCTGGCATGGCCCATTCTCAGGCACATGGGTAGATTTCCTCAGAGCCAAGCCAGGCAGGCTGGGAGCTGGCACTGCCCAGGGCTGTCACCTCCCCTGGGTGCTGGGGCTGGCTGTGACCTGCTGACTTGGGCCAAAGGCACACTGAGGATCAAGTTAAATATGCTCATGTCCAAACTTGGCCCAGATGTAACCTCTGCCCTCCAGTCCAGTGAAATCTCAACAAATCAAGTGGAAGTCCTTCCCAGAATCCAGCCTCTAGGCAGAAAGCACTATTGCACACACTGCCCCAGAGAGGAGATTCAAAGCATGAGAAGTATCATCAGATTCCACAGTGAAAGGAAGTGCAGAAAGGTGTTGTTGCTGCATTTTTTTGATAAACACATGAAAACGTTACAGACACACACATAAAGCAGAGAAAGCTTAGGATAAAATTGTGTCTTCTAATAATTTTCCCTTCTTCTTGTCCCATGGTAGGGGTGGCATTGCCAAATAATCTCAGTTGTGGTCAAAATCATACAGTCGTTAAGATGTATTTTCTAGAGTTCTCAAGCAGAAGCTGATCTTAGGTGAGAAAAACCAAAGAGGATTAGGATGTAAATGTAGATACCGTGCAATTTAAAACACACATTATATTTGTCTAGGGCAAATTCTTAGTTAATTCCACTGCCCCATAATGTGTTAGAGTATGTGGAATGTGATCTCTGTGTGTTCCAATTGAATGCTTCTTCATTTCGTACAGTAAATTGGAGATTAAAGATGTTTGACCCTCTCATAGCCTTGTTTTGGTGTTTGATGAATATATGTCCTTCAAGTGCTCTGTTTGTTGGTTATCTGATATAGATGCAGATTTTGCTTCTCTTACTTTTTAAGACAGAAGCATTTTTACCCTCTCCATTTCACCCTGATATGAAAAGAAATAGCATACCTTGTGAGAAGTTCAGCTACTTGCATTTTAAGTTCATTATTATTCAGTGCCACTAACCTCCAAGGTACTGCAGTTACCAATTAATCAGTACATGATCTTCTAGTGTGGCCAAATCCTCCTCATCTTTATTTTCCTAAAATTAATACCATACAATAATTTGTCATTGACCCTTGTTTCATCCCTTTCTTTTACTTGATTTTATCCTGTTGGCATCAAGCATTATGGACCATTAGCTTTTGAGGTATTTATTTATGTATATATATCTTGTGGGTCTAACTTTGTCATTTAACTATTTTGCAATGCCACTTTTCTATGCAGTGGTTCCTTTCAGTTGCTGTTCATGCAGTAGATCCCCTCTCTCCCTTACAGGCTTGCTGCTTTGCCTGGAAGTGTTTTTCTCTTGTTTTATGGCTATGATCAGCTGCTTTTCAAGTGTTTCCATGGGCTTCCAATTCATGCCTCCTATTTCACCTGCAATATATGCACTTCTCATTGACTTTATCTGGGTGTCTTTAACAAAGACTTAATGAAATTAATTCTTTTTTCACTTTGCCCTAAACAATGATATTTTCATTCTTTAGCTTTAATTGAGTTATGTCTTGGGATAAGTAAGAGGTAAAGTACATGGATGGAGAGGATTCTTAACAGAAGGATACAAAGATAGTTTTGTGGTTTGGTAGAAAAACCAATTTTAGAGTTTTAAGGACTAGTGCTGGGTACAAAACATTACTAGCTGATCTCAGGAAAATTCTCTGCTAAGTTTTGTGAATGTTTTGGTGGTAGTGAGCAGGGAATAGTGAGCAGAGCCCATTGATGTGTGTATATTAATTTGTGTGCCTCTTAGCTTAATACAGAACATTAATTTATTCTACTGAATAATTAGGCATTTGTCAACAAAAATAGATACTTATTAATGGTTGTTTGCCATGTTTCATCCTCTCCACCACAGACATGTTTATTATTATAGTGTTTGGTGTGCAAAAAGTTCTCTGTATTCATCTGCTCAGTTAGGCACCTGAATTTTCATTCCCTTTGTGTCTATATGTACAAACATTTGACTCCAATTTTTTTTTTGTTTTTTTTTTTTGTTTGTTTGTTTTTGTTTTTTTTTAGCTACTAGTTCTCGTAATTCAGTGACAGTATGCTTTAGTTTATGTATTACTGTGAGTAAATGTTATCCTCGTGGTATCTGGAGCACTGTGTCCAGTTGTGGGCTCCCCAGTACAAAAGGCAGCTGGAGGTGCTCGAGAGAGGCCAGCAAGGGGCCATGAAGGTGCTGAAGGGCCGGAATCATCTCCGCAGGCGAGCTGGGACTGTTCAGCCTCTGCAGCCTGTCAAAGGGGATGCCTGGGGGTCCCAGGAACGTGTGTGAATTGCACAAGGGGGGCTGTGAGGAAGATGGAGCCAGGCTCCCTGCGGTGGTCCTCCAGTGGCCGGCCCAGAGGGCACACAGGGGAGCGCGGGAGGCTCCGTGCTCTCCCGAGGGGACAGCGCTGGAGCAGGTCCCTGCAGGGGCTGCGGACTGGCCACTCCTGGAGACATCCCGGAGCTGCCTGCGCCTGGCCCCGGGCAACAGCTCCGAGGTGGCCTTGCTTGAGCAGGGGCAAGATGATCCCCGGAGGTTCCTGGCGACCTCAGGCAGTCTCTGATTCTGTGTGACCGCGATGACAATGATCGAACCGATCGGACATCGGCAAATGCAGTGAAAAGAGCAGATGCCACCTTTATGCTGACACGCACGGCTGTGTTGGGCACCTGCAACTC
Organism: Tichodroma muraria; assembly: GCA_013390105.1. NCBI lineage: Eukaryota > Metazoa > Chordata > Aves > Passeriformes > Sittidae > Tichodroma > Tichodroma muraria. The sequence goes on along the minus strand of WAAG01039601.1, from coordinate 71,928 downwards.
CCAGGAAAATATGGCCTCACTGCAGCAGTTAATTTAATAAAACACCAATATTGTGGCTACAATAGCATTTATAAAATGAACATAAGAGATGTGATGCATTGTAGCTAAGAACATGCAGAAGTCTTTCAGTGGTATCTAAATGTTTCTTGTTACTGAAAAACCCCTTATTTTCCCTCACAGTAGGGAAGCAGGGGGGCAATAATAAACAGGATTTGAAAGAATTGAAAACCACAAAAATAAGTGGTCTGAGTTTCTTTTTAGTGTTCTACCTATTGGTATTATCTAAGAATTATCTAAGAAATAATATATTCAGCAAATAACATAAGTAATGGAATTATAAAAGGATCAAGTACTGTTTCATCAAGGTTTGAACTCCGTGCCCACTGAATGCAATAGCCAGATTCTCATGGGCTTTAGATCAAACATCAAATAATACAGTTTGATTAGTGCTGTTTGACCAGTATAACTGCAAGTCTACGTGAACTTAGTCTCATGATGTGTTTCCAGCATATTTAAAATGATTCTAACGTAATGCTGGCGTGCTGTAGAACTTCAGACTAATAATCTCAGTGTATGTCAGTTTTAATTAATGAAAAAGCCCTTTTGCACTTATTTTAAACATTGGTGGATGTTTATATCTCCTTTCCAATTCACATGATACGAATCTTGCAAACTAATGTTCTCTGTGCTAACCTGACAGGGTAAGTTGTAAATGGGGTGGGATGGGATGTGTCTTGTCACAAATGCAGCTGCTCAGGGCAGGAACAATTCCCAGCCACTCAATCCCTGATAGAATGAGGAGAAAATTCTGCAGGTTGTACCCAGACAGTAGCAGTGACCACACATCTGCAGCTCGCACCTGTAGGAGGGAAAACAACCCCAACGACTGATAAACTTCATGGAAGGATTGCAGTGATAGAAGCCTGAACTTCCTGTGTGCCCCAGCCTGGCCAGGCGCTGCTCTGGCAGCACTGCCTGAAGTGGTGGGAGGTTTCTGCCTCTGAGAATCGTTCCAATAGTCAAACCCTGCAGTGAAATACCAGGTTTTGTGCTTTTCTGCTCACTTTGCTGCATGGTTTCTCCACGTGGAGAGGAGGGACAGCTCACCTCCCTCTTGGAACAACTGCACTCCAGCTGGCAAACACTCCTGGAGCTGAACAATTCTGACAAGTATTTATAATAAGCTATTGCATCTGTTCCAGCTCATTCTTTGCTTTTGTGTATCAGATTTTGCATTTAGTATTTTCTTGTATGATTTCATCTGTTATAGGAGCTAGATTACTCACAGATTCACTCCAAATAGTAACAACAAATTTTACTACCATTAACAGAATTGTATTATGTTTCTACTAGTAATGGAATATTTTTCCACAATTCAGGCTACATAAAGTGGAATAAACAGATATTCTGCTATTCCTTGATGGCCTTGCTTCTTCTCAATAGGAGGCAGTGAGTCTTTCATTTCAGCTTGCTGTCCTCCAAGTTCATGCTATTTGGAGGCAAAGCTGTGGATGACAAACTGCAAAGCTGACAGGAAAACACACAAGGTTGATATATAAAACAAGCCACACTGCTCATGCTTTGACTGTCATTGCTGCTTTCAGGAAAATAAATAATACTGCCTCGGTCTAAGGCTCCTTAGGAGTTTCTTCAACTTCCATGGGGAATATTACAATTCCTTCAGTCTAAATTTGGAACCTAAGAGCTCAGTTTTCTAAAACAAATTCAGAAAAGAACTCTTTCCCTCCCCCCAACCAAGTTCATAGAATAAAATAAGCTTGTATAACTTGTTCCGAAATTGAACAAAGCTAACAGAAATTGATGGTCCCTTTTACAAACTGTGAAAAATGTTGTGGATATTTCACTGGTTTAACAACCAAGTGAAAACATTCTCTGTTCACCACTTCCTCTGCAAATTTTGCTGCGAGCACCAACAGCTTTACACCAAGAAGACCCAAAGGAATTTTCCATCAAAGCAAAAGTGTGCATCACATGAGCAGGTGAAAATGTGATGGAGGAAGGTGTGATGTCTCTGTAAACTTAACCCATGGCAGCCTTCATCTAATGCACAGTATTTTGTTTATTTTCAGATTCCTGTGGATTTAGTAATTGAACATTATTCTCGTGGGAAAGTGGTTATTTGGCATTCATGTACATAATGATATGCTAATATATCCTTAAGAAAAAATAATCAGAATTCATCTTGTCTGTTAACATGCTTCGAATTGTGCATGTAATAGAAGTGGATATTTAAAACATCTTTATTTCATTATCTCATTTATTATATTGTAGGTTGGCAGCTAATTAGTATAGATATTTGAAGTTACAGATTGAGGAAACTAAATTAGTGCACTATAACATCATTAATCATAGAAAACTTTTGTTCAGCAGCTAATCTATCAGCTGCTTTGCTTCTTGTTGATACTCATAACTTTGATTAAGATTTTCAGTACTTTATTTAACATCATAGCTTGTTAATATGAAATTCAGTGAAGTACCCACTATCTCTGAAAAACATTCCTGGAAAAACTTGCAATGAAAATCCTCCTGGTGCTAGACTTCAAGAGAAATTGCCTGTAGAGACCACCAAGGGCCACCATGTGCCAACAGTCCCTCGGCAAAGGATGCCTCAGGGTATCAGACCTGCTTTTCATTTTTGCCCTCCCCTCTAGTTATCCTCTGTGCTTCCACATGTTCCAGCCACGAAGTATTACAGCCACAGCTGAACGTGCTGGAAGACAGCAGTAACCCAAATCAGGACCAAGATTGTTGCTGTGGAAGCCTAGAGCACGTACAGCAGCCTACAGAGGGCAGAGCTGGCGGCTGTCAGCGTCCCTGCAGCGCTCACTTGCACCTGCGAGAGCAGGACAGGGTCTGTGCAGGCACCGGGTTCAATGGGGCTGAGATGTTTCTTGCTTTTCTCCTAGAATTGCCGTGCTGTTCCTGTCCTTTCGTCTACCTACTGGGAGGCAGAAATACATGGTAAGATGTCAGAATTCAAAATTAATTATCCCTTCATCAAGTTCAGAAGAATTGTCCTGAGCTTCTCTGACAGAGTGAGTGCATCAGTGGACAAGGGAAGGGCTACAGGTGACGTTCATCTGGACTTCTCTAAAGTCTCTGGCACACTCCTCAGCTTCTTAAACAAATGTTTCCTGGTGTAACTGAAGCCACTGTTTCAGAAGTAAGCCTTACCTTGCCTATTTTCATTGCTAGTATAAGGACTTATTAAACTGTGAAACTAAGCCTGTAGAAGCTGTATGCTTTTCAATCTGTAGGATGGATTTTATCCAGTCAAATGGATATCACTTGCAAATTTCAACATATGAATAAAATATCTGAACAATCCTTTGCAAATGCCAAGTAAACAGAATGACAGGCTATTGACCAGTCATTTGGAAACACTGTTTAATCCATTTACTAAACGTTAGAATATTTAAGTGAGTTGTTTTTACTGTAACATGGCATTATTTAGAATGTGCCAACAGAAATTAGCTATTTTTAAAATTGTACTTTTTTTTGGGGTAACATATTGGTAAACTTCTAAAATTCCTGGTTTTTGGTTTCACTGAGTCTTTTGTGTGAGTCTTTTGGTGCATTTTGACACAAACATAACATATATTCATATGTTAACTGTGTATTTATGTTTGATAGCTATTTACAATTCATGCCTCAGTGGTCATTTGTATAATTTTACTTATGCTGTCAGCCAGCTTTGACATTATCACATGACTCCAATTTGTTATTTGCTTTGACTAATGAACAGCAAATAAGCAAAGCAAGTACCTTTTTAAAAATAACAAACTAGAAACTGATAGAGTAGCAATAAAATATGTGTAGCAAACACTTTCTTCTAACCAAAATCCCCTTTATGGGATGTTTGCAAATGTTATTGGACAGATTGCCTGCTAAAGCAATATTTCTGGCTCAAATAATGATATTAATACAATTGAGCATGGATATTTGTTATAGGAGACCGTAAGTCTTTAGAAAGTAAAACCAGTTTTCCTGACTTTATTTTAGTAAGGGGCTGGTATGCTTTCTGATATATATTTGAAGGCTTTTTTCCCCCCAAGTATCATTATTCTGTGTTTAATTATAGAAAAAAGTGGGAAATGTCATACAAATAACTATTGTATACTGGTGAACGGCTTCAGGTATCTTTCAGGATTTTATTTTGAAAATTGGATAATGAGAAAAAGCTGTCAAAACTCGACACACAAAATATTTGTAAGAGCAGAAGGAGATATGTAATAGGAATGTAAGATTTTCCCTTCTGTATATTCAGATGGATTTTTAGTTACATTGTGTTATTATCAACAATTAATGTTTTATATTTCAAGTTTGTATGACACAGATTTCTTTAAACACCAGTTTTGTAATGTGCATATAAAATAAAATGCATGTATTTGGAACAGCAGGCTCCGCTAGGCTGCAATATTTTATGGTTAGGTCTTCAGGATATTTATACTCTAATTTACTAGTTTGTGGGGTTTTTTTCTTAATTTTGCTTGAAGGCAAAAAGCCAACTGCATCATTTTATGAAGTACACAGTAAGTGTCCATTTTACAGAGTCAGGAATCAGAATCAGAAATAGGTGAGCTCTGAACTGTGGTTTTAGTTGGTGACACTGCTTGATTTCTTTGTAAAAATTTGGCTTGCATGGAGATCATCTGTAAATCATCATGAGCCAACACATTAATGGACTTCTCCTTATTGAAATTCCCAGTGACATCAGCAGTCCCTCCTTAGTGAGAGCTGTGATGTGAATGCTAGCACACAGCACAGTGCCAGTTTGAGTTCTCTGAAAAAACCCACAGATTTTTGATGTTACAGTTACAGCTCCTGGGACCTTTCTGTTCCAACTCTTTTATTGCTACAGAGAATCTGCACTGGTAATACCAATGGTGGGAAACGGTGAACAAAAATGCACTTTATGCTTTCCCATTAGGAAATTAATATGCCTGCTCTCCTCCTTAGGCCTTGATCTCGCTGTGAAATTAAAAACATGCAAGTCATAATGCTACTTAAACACATTTTTACTGACATCATTCATGGCCAAAGGCTGTCAGTAATCATGCACAGGTATCATTACTTTGTATGGTCTCTTACAAAGAAATCGATAGTGGTACAGGAATTACAGACTTGCAGCAGGAGCAGGGTTTCACAGAATCACCTGCTGAGGGCCAAAGGGGATCATTACACTGAGTAACCTGACCTTCTCTCCAGCATATCCTGTCATTTCATCCATTTACTCTGTACTGAGCCCAATAACTTATGTTTGACTAACACAGCTCTTCTCTATTTGCCTTTATATTGAGTTTCTTGGCCAAAAATCCATTACCATTTTAGTCAGGTCTGCCATCACCTTAAAAGAACTTTTGAGGATTTCTTGTACTCTATTAGAAACCTGCCATTGGGAACGTGGGACCCTGTTCCTTTCAGTAGCAGTGATTATCCTCGAGTCTACAGCAGGCCATGATCAGGAGTGTTTGTGTTGGGCTTTGGGATTCTTCTGAGTGAAATGTGCATCAAAATATATTACTGCCTGCCCTAGTTTCTTATTTGCAGGGTTTTTTTAGGAAGTATTAACCATTTTTTAAGAAACTGGTCACATTACTAAAAGACCCAATGGCTCTGCAATTTTCAAAAGAAACATTATATACTCAGAACACATCCTGTCACCATGCAGGGCCTTCCTCCCAATCTTTTTTTTTTTAATCTTATGTAATTCATAACAACATCTGACAGGCTCCTGCTAGCATCAGACAATTAGAAAAGGCTTTTTAAACAGGAAAGGGAGATTTGGGCAAACATAAATTTGGACTGTGTGGTTGTTGCTACCAAGGTGGACATTGCCAGCATTCTTCAGCCTCCCAGATGTACATTGGCTCATTAAATCACTCTGTTTTGTTTAAAACAGCCATCTCCTCCAGGCTGTTAGAGAATTGCATTCCCAGAATTTATTGTTTGTCTGTAGTGAACTCTTCTTTAATGTGTATTTAGGGGAAATGTTTCTACATCATGTACATCACATATTCTTCATTTTTTTTCTTTTTCCCAGGGGAAATTTTAGGCTAAACAAAAATATTTTTGTTCATCAATATATAAAGTTAAACCATTTCAGTAAATTTGATTCCTTTAATATGTTCCTTAAGGTATTTCTTATCTTCCCCATAAAAACCCCACAAAATAATAAAGCAAAGAACAGATATCCCTCTTATAGATCTCCTTGTAACTGAAGAGAGGAGGCTTTTATCTTGCTGGCTGGCTTAGAGCTGCTCTTTACTCCCTGTAAGGGTAATGAAGACTCAAAAATACAGTGATCTTTTAAATTAGGAGTCTTACTCTCTTTCTCACAGTACAGTTTGTGTTCCTGTAGACACTTGAGCCCTCTGGTGTGAGCACCTGTGGGAAGGCTCTTTGTGGATGCAGTGGCAGAACCTGGCCCCAGATGCATGAAATACATTGAAGGCACAAAATTCCACAAACTGGCATTTTTTGTGAAATCTTTACACCCTCATTCAACAGTGGCACAGTATTTTCAGTAGCAGTAAGGAAAACAATGGCACCTTCATGCACAGACTGGGGAAGTTTTATCTCCACAGATGGGCATGAGAGCTTTAAGCATCTTGTAAAATTAATTGGAGGGGAGCTAACAGTTTGTGGACACTGCTCATGCCTGCGATCACTTCTGAGAAGTTGTTCTTATTCAAAGGTGATCATGCCTTTTTGGCAAATCTACTGCTTTCAGGTATTTTTAATAAATTCACTGTACAAAGTATGTGAAGTACAGAGATGTTTATAATGAGCAGCAAAAATGAGGCATTTTATTAGGCTGTGTAACTATTGCTTTCTGATTAATTTAATTGGTGAAATAACAAATTCCTGGGTTATTTCTTCAGTATTTTGACCTAATAACTGCATGGCTTTGCATGAAACATCCCTTTTGGATGCAGCTAAAGGCTTTTTCAGTGGTTTTGTTCACAAATTTTTAAGTTAGTCTTTGGTATTAGTACAGAGAATCATAGAATCATCACATGGTTTGGGTGGGGAGAGACCTTTAAAGGTCACCTAGGCCAACCCCCTGCCCTGAGCAGGGACATGTTCAGCTACAGTAGATTGTATAGTTGATATACATCTCTAGCAGTGTACTCATGAGTCTCCAGTAATACGGTGCTGTTTTTTTACAGCTTTTTGTCTGATTTTTCAAATTAAATAATCTTTTTCAACCTTCTCCTAAACACCAGTTTACATAGAAGTAATTGCATTATTATGATATATGTTATGTATTTTTATACATATATATATAACACCTGATATATCTGATAGCAGTTGTCTCCAACAGTCTGAGAAACAACTAATTCTTTTAGTTATCTTTTTTTTTTTTAATTAAATGTATAACTGTGAAGTCTGACCTAATGAGTTACTTCTTCAAATTATTTTCCCTTCTCAGAGTGTTAGAATATTTATACAGAATTCTGTATATTTTCTGGCATCTAAATGAGACCATTCTTATTCATAACCTATTTAATATGAAAAACTATCCTCTGAAATTGATTCTGGTATAAAAAGGTGTACATGTGCACTGATATCCTTTCCTTGAGCAAAGCAGAAATTACCTTATTAATCATATTCAGTTGTTATAGGTCTCCACTTTGAAAGAAGTTAGCCCACATAGAAAACTAGGCTTCACAGGAATAAATGCCTCTATAGAGATTTTCTTAGCAGGGAAAAACCACAGCTGCCACACTCCAGAAAGATTTTGGTAGATCCAAAAATGGATTTGTATCTGGAAAAAAACAAACAAACAAAACAAACTGACCTGAAACCTTAAAAAATAACAAACAAAAAAACCCAACCCAAAAGCCATACACAAACAAAAACAAAATCCACCTCGAAGATATTATTTTAGTCAAGCAAAGGTTAATCTCTTACTTTACCCAGTTAATCTCTACTAATGCAGTAGATATTCTATGGACAGAGGCATAACAAAGTTCAGGAGTCCTACCCCTAAAGCACTGGCATCTAGTTTTAGTCAAGTGTTGAAGACCACTTTAATTTAAATTACTTATTTGATGAATTTATTTACCAGTCCTTTGAAAGTCTCCTAAGATTTTCTTGTAGAAGTGCTCATTCTGAGGGAAGTAATGCATTAATTTGGAATCCATATGGACATTAGTCTGCTTATATTCTCTTAGCAGAATAGAAATATTAGAAATAGCTAAAGAAACATGAGGCCATGTTATCAGTTCTCTCTCTTCTAAAGAATAAAATTAACAGAAAAGAACAGACACCTGGATATTTGGTTAATATTTATTAACTCAAACCACCCTGCAACTCATTACTCAAGTAATGATGGAGAAAATTTTCTGCTTTAATGGATGTAAGAGGGATGTTTTAAGAAAAAATAAATAAATTGGCTATGCCTTTTGTTTTGTGGCTTTTAAAAATAGAAATAGGTTTGCTTGTTTGTCACTGTTCATACCTCCTGACTGGCTCCTCCTTGCGTGGCCAAATTCAGCCCTTGGGTAAGTGATACGGATTCTTCCAAGTGAGGAGATTGCTCACTGAATTGGAGCTGCTCTGAGCTATGCTGACCTGTTTCCAGCTTCATGTGATGTTTAAGCTGGAGACTAAAACATCTTATTGGATGGTAACATGACAAAAATAATCATAGGAAAAATCCTATTATCAGATAAATATTTTTAGTAATGAGAGAGCAGGATGTAGTCATGCAAGATGTTTAATCTCAAGGCCAACAACTCTTCAAATCACAATACAATTGTAACATTTTCCATTTCCAAACAATGAGCAATCAAACGTTAGCTAATTAAATGCTTTCAGTGGTGAAAGAAAATATAAAAATACATGAAATTATCAAATAAAAAAACCAAGTCACTAATTTGTCAGCCTCAGCATCATTTCACAAATATCAGCAGCCAAGTTATCCCTACACTGCATATCAATCAATTTTACTTTTTACAGCTGATAAGATATTCTCTAATTAAATTATGTTTTAATTGCCTTTGACTTTCAGTGCAAGGAAAATGACAATATGCTTTCCGTGAAAGTACTCCCTACTCATTTCTGTGTGCTGTGACTGTCATTATGCAGTTAGCAGTTGTTCCGTAGCGGTACCAAGACTCCGTTTTCTCCTGAAACTAGGATCCTGAAATGAATGTGATTTAGAAAGGGTTATTTTCTATATGGTAATAGGATTCTTTTAATTGTTGGCAACACTGAGGTCTGCCTGCTTATAGTCTATTGCCATTCTCAGAGTTTTTCAAACAGCATCTCCAGAACCGTTTGATCCTATGCGTGACTGCATTTACAATGAGAATGTCAGTCCTGGAAAACACAACCTCCCAGTTTTCACACTGAGTTACTTACTAATTACCTTTCAAAATATTTGGGTTTTATAAGGCTACCTTGAAGTGCATAGTTCGAAATCATACTGCTGCTTTATGATATGATAATTAAGTTAATTATAGCACAAGAATGTGTGTCAGTAAGAACGTGCCAGAATTAGGGCAGGAGACCCAGCTCAGCCTCAGCACGGGTGTCCTGCATGAGGGCACAAGGGCTGCACTGGCAAACAGAGCAGGCCCAGGAGATCAAGGACAAGGAGCACCCTTCTCTGAGTGTCTCTTCTCCATCTGCATAGGAAAGGGGGAGAAAAGAAGCAGCAAATGTCTTGATAGTTTCCACTCTTCAATTCTGAACTCACAGGAGTGGTTTGGGTGAAGGTATTTTGGATGATTCAAACCAGACTTCATCTTAATTCAGCATAGAAGGAAAGGAAGGTAAGAAACCTGTGAACAGACATTGCTGCAAGATATGAAAGCAAAACCAGAAAAACAATGAAGAAGAGACAGCTTCTTTCTCTGGGCTTTGAGATAAGCAGACGGAAGGAAAATCTGAAGTGCAGCCATACTGCATTTAGTTTGCTCTCTTACCCAAAAATTAATTTCTATACCAGTTATAAAGAAAACATCACCTCAAGGTTGTACACGAAGGCTTTGGTCACTCTGTGACACAGTTACTCAACATTTCATTTTCACTTGTTGCCATACGGACCTGATAAATGCTCCTTATGCTTGTTTACTGGTAAAGTCAGAAGTGCTGCAGTTGTATTTTCCAGCCATTCCTCCAGTGAGCAGATAATGATACAGCCGGTGCTGAGATATTTGATGTAAGTAGTGGACATTTCAGTCACTGCATGAGTCCTTAATCTCCCTAGGATCCACAGGAAGAAAATTATTTGATATGAGAGCATTTGATATTACAAGTTGTATTTAACATTTCAAGGCTCATTTGAATCAGCTCAGTTCACTGAACTGCTAAAGCTACAGGACAACACATCCTGTCCTGAGGAGAAACCTATAGATGTGTTTAGTAGCCTAAAGGTATATTACAAAAAAGTGAGTTGCTGAAGATGAGGCCCAAAATTTTATTGGTGCTGCTCATTTCAGATGTGATCTGACAGCCAGGCCTGGTGCATTACAGCACAGAAGGGTGGATGGATCAGCAGCAGAAAATACTACTGAGGTCTCTGTGGTGCACTGGGAACTTCTCATGACAGAAATTGTGTTATGACCCACAAATGCCTGTAGAGCACAAGTTTGTGAAATTTCATGTTGATGCAAAAATGCTGTATCATAGCACTATATGGTAATTTCTTTTCCCCTGTTGTAATCCATTAGGATGCCAGAAAACTTGAGTTTTCAGTAGCGATGTGCAGGCAGTAACATCTGCTTCCTATGCCTTGGCAAAGGACTAATGGCTTCTGCAAAACACTTCCTGTAAGCATTCAGCCAAGTTTCTGCCCACAGCAAATAAATGAATAAGGATGTTCTATCTTATTCAAATAAATGAATAAGTTCTACCCATGTCAACACAGTGTTTACCTAAGAATAAAACATAAAGACTAATTTCAGGGGTTATGTATTTTGTGGTACATTGAGGATGGAATCCTAAACAGAAGGTTTTATGCCATTAGAAAAGTGTGTATTTGTACTTCTCAAAGAGCTTGGCTTCTAAGCACAGCACTGATGTTTCTGGGTGCTTTCTGCAGGTCTCTGACAAAGCATGTGCTGATAAGGGAGAGACAATCCTGGGGTTTCTCTTGGCTGGCTCATTCTCAGTGACCCAACAGGACAGATTTCCCAGGGGCTCATTTCTGTTAGCAGGCCTGAAGGATTAAACTTGCGTTTATTTTTTAAGACCAGACAGCTTTGGACAAGACACTTATTTCTGCTGGTGATATGAAGTGGTGGCAAAGAAAAGACAGGGTACCATGTGCACGTTTTCTTTACATGGTGTTTCTTAGAGAGACAGCTAGAGTCAGTGGTCTAAGAATCAAAATTTCACAAAATTCAGGGGGAAAAAAAGATATTTTTTTCAGGAAGACAGACTGCCTGATGTATAAGCTTATATTTGTAGAAAGAATAATTCTATACTAGAGTGCTACCTCTTAGGAAGCACAAAAGGATATGGTGCTACATCACCCAGCTCCTGTAGGAGAAGGTCTGCTGTAGGCTCTGAGAAGTCAGTAAAATTCTCTGTTAATTCCAGTCAATTGTGGGTCATGTCCTAGATTTATAATAATTACATTTAAAGCATTGTGATTAAAAACAAGCCCTAGCTTTTATAAATACAATGGTAATTAACACATACCTTACGAGATCTTTCACAAATGCAGCCAATGTGCACGGGTTTCATTTTTT
>WAAG01039601.1:36910-50361 GCA_013390105.1 Tichodroma muraria | reverse complement strand
CCCGGAGCTCCTTCTGCCCGGCGCTGCTGCCCGGAGCTCCTTCTGCCCGGCGCTGCCGCCGCCCGGCGCCCCGCTCGTTCCGGGAGGGACGGGACGCGCAGCGAGAGCGGAGCGAAGGCGGGGAAGGGCAGGGAAGGAAGGGGTGTCCCCTCCTCACTGGAGGAATCCGCACCGGTGCGAAGTTATCGCCCAGAGACGGTGAGAGGCGCTCGGGCTGCTCAACCTGCCGCCGCCGCTGCTGGTAAATGCTCTTCACTTCTTACTTGCCGACATGCCCGGGGCTCTCCTCCCCTCTCCGCCGCGCTCGGCAGAGCCGCAGCGCTCGGGGCTCTGTGGCTCCGGCATCCCCCCGCTGTCGTTGCGTTCGCGGAGTTGACAAGTTGGGATGCGTGTGCGTGTGTCACAGCCGGCGCGGCGCGGGCTCGTGCCGAGCCGCGGAATTCAGCACTTGGAGAGGTCATTAGTTGCATGAGTTCCAGGGAAGGAGGATTCTCTGTGCCTCTGCGGTAGCTGCCGCCGCTGCCCTTCTGCCCGTTAAGCCTCATCCTTAACCGCTGGTATTTCTTATGTTTTCACGGTGTTTTAATGTTGTCTTTGGGTTTGTTTTTTTTAAGCTGCTGTTTTTAAATTTCTTTGTTTACTTTCTTTTCCCCTTTTCTTCCGAGATTGTAGTGCAGTGTTATTATTTATTTCTTCAGTGTTTGCCAACAGTGTGGGAAGGTATCGCTGATTCAGAAACTATTGTCCACAGTGCGTCTCGGTTAGGAACAGGCAGCAATAGGAGAAGGCAGGCATTTGTATTCCGAAAGGGAATTAAAAAAAAAAAAAAAAAAGCTGCTTTGCATCATTGCTGCAGATTTGCGGGAAGCACTGAGGGACGGTGATGTTTTATGGTTTGTGAAGGTAATAAGCACAGAAGCGCTTTGGTGTTTCACGCGCAGCCCTGCGTTTGAGCCGTTCGGGAGTTGCTCTCGGTGATAAATTCCTGGCTGTGGAGGCAGGGATTGCTGGCATGTATCTCTTCCAGCGCCCAGACAATGTACCAGCGTGTGCTGACACCGGAGCGCGTCCCTGCTACACCTGCCGTGGAGTGGCACTTTGACAAGAGGCTGGTTTGTCTCCTGCATACACCCAGAGTGAAATTTAAATAAGGTGCCTAAAGGGTGCGAATTGAGCTCTTAACTCTCTGTCTTTGAAACACATTCCTTTTTCAACACTTCTTGTTAGGATGCTTGTGTAAACATCTATTTGTAGCAATTTTGGGGGATTTACTAGTAATGATGTCTTAATATGTGCTTTTATGCCTTTTTTTTTTACTTTATGCTTAAGTGTTCTGTCCTTCTAAAAGGCTCAGAATGTAATGGCAAGTACTGTCTGTGTGTGTGTGTGTGTATGTTTGTGCATAAATATTTAAATATTTATATATAATGTTTTGCTTGTACTTGTTTAAATTTACAGAATCTTGTATTATGTGGAGGAAACAGGTATTATAACAGAATTAAAATGCAGGAACACAGAATTAAAGGAGACTTTATTTGTGAGGTTTAGTTGTGTAGTTAGAAGATTATGTAAGATCAAAGGCATTCAAAATGCGTGTGTCCTGAGAAATAAAGTGTTGAAGTAGCAGCATTCTATCAATTTAAGAATATAGAGCTTTGCTGTAACAATACAGAATGCAAGCTGTCCATAAGTCTCTGTAGCCATCCAACATTCTCACAGGGCACTTTATGGAATGCTGCTGAAAATGTGTTGTAATTAAACCATAGTCTCTGTTAAGGGCAGAGTTAATGAAAGAGCAGCATCACCTGTTAGTGTGGTTACTTTAGGGCAGTGTAATAGTTTATAGTAGTTGTACAAAAGTTTTTCCTCAAACTTCAGAGGAATTGAGAAAGGTGGTTCTTTCTTTAAGATGTTTGTATTTGTCATTCAACTGGTACAGCACCACTGTAGAGAATAACAACTGGTACTTTTCTAAGGGGCTTATTTATATAAATGCTAGGTAAATTCAGTTTTTATAAGGGGATGACAACCTAATGATAAGGAACATTTCTTGCTTTGTCAAGATTTAAAATATATACAAACAATGTATTGAGCATCATTTTCCTGTGCCTTGGCAAATCAGTGACCAGGCTGATGATTAATTTGGCTTGGCCCATATACTGAGGTTTCTAGTTGCTGAGTAATAAATAAAAACTAGTCTTACATTACACCCATATAGATTGTGTGGCATTCAAAAAGCCAGCTGTGAGGTCTGAGCTTTAATTTATTTTGAGAGGAAAACTTTCTTAGCTGTGGTTTCTTAGTGTCCTGGCAGTGCCTGAGAACTCAAAGAAGTAATTTTCATTCCAATTATTAACACGCTTACAGCATGTTTTTTAAAGAAAAAAAAGTTTTGGTCCAGATAATGTTCGAATTTTTATTCCGCTTTAAAAAAAAAACATTTCTACTAACACAGTGTTCATAGGAAACAATAGCATTTTAGTCCTCTACATGCTTATTTTTTATAGGGTTAATTAAAATAATGGTCTTTCTGTGTCATTAGATCTCAACTGCTTGTGTAGCATGGGGAGAATTAACACGTGAACATCGCTAGTAATGTTTTCCTGTAATTAAACTGAACTCTATTTTCACTTTTAATATTTCACACTAAAAATCAAAGCTGCAGGAAAGAATTGAGGAGGTGCTTTCTCTGGTTGGGTCATAGAGATTACCTGTGGTTATTGATTTGAGGGGGCTAATAGTTGCATTTCTTTGCCTTTCCAAAGAACAGTTTTTTCTGATATATACCCATCAACTTTTCACATATGGACATGGTTTTGGCATTTTCCTGTCAAATACTGACATTTTTCTTTCTGGAGTCAAAGAAAATTTCTTGTGAACAGTTTTACTGTTAGAATGAGTCATGGTGTTAGCTGTATTAGTGATTGTATGCTTAAAATTATATAGAACAACCTAGAAAAGCGGAAATGTTGAGTTCAATCAAGGTCAATGTCTAGATTTCCTTGTCTGAGAGGTCAAACTAAACTGAAGGTCAAATTAGATGGAGACAAAGCTCTAGCCACTATTAGACTGCTCAAGTCAATATACCAATGCTTGAAAAGCTGTTTTATGTTTGTTTGCAGTTTACTGTGAATTTCGTTCCTCAACCCTTGATGGTTTTGGCAAAAGATGCACATAGGAGCACTGCTGAAGCCCATGCTTAAAGATAAGAGCAAAAATTTATTGGACTGAGTCTTTAAACAATAATATTCTTTTATATAAATGGATAGTTCTAAAAAGTTTGCCCTTCCCTGCCCTGGATCTGTAATAGAAAATACAACCTTACAATATAAATTAAATTCATTTCTACTAAACTAATTAAGATAAGAGATGTTTTAGTCCTGACTTGCTCCTTGCTCTTTCAGAAGGTTAATATTTAATGGAAATGGCAAATTTTTTCCCAGGCTTTTTTTTTTTTTTTTTTAACTATGCTTTACTTACAATTTCACAAGATCCTTATCAGGAAGAACAGTTTTATATAATACTCACTGTGCTACAACAGAAAAGAAGGTTTTGCTGATACTCAGTACAAGCAGAACTGGTCCCCACTTTCTGACCGGAGGTGTCACATCCCAGAGCCTTCATGCCAACTGATGGTGACTCATCTTTCTAACTTCTTCCTGCACAAAGCAGCTCCTGCACAGAGTGCTTTTAGTGATGTGCGAAATGACTCTGGCTGTGTCACACTGTTCCAGCCACAGACTGGTCCAGCTTTGTATCCTGGCTGTGCCTGCAGCCTTGAAGAGCCCCTACTTCTGCTGCTCTCTGAGAGCGGCTGGGCTGGGCGGCTGCAGCGGCGTGGAACGTGTTCCGTGCAATGCAGCCTCCCCTAACCCACACGTGGATTGAAAAGAGACTTTGGGCCGTTCTATGTTAGCTCAATTTTGTCTCACAAATATTGGTCTGCATTGGGATCCCGTAACGCCGGCGGAGTTCAAGTACGTTGTTTCAAATCCACCTTGCCGACTAACTCAGTATAATCAGATAGACTTTTCGGATAAGCAGGAAGCGTGCTAAGCTTAGATATTATTCAGTTTTTATTATTTTTTAAATAGGTTCTTTTTAGGTGAATTGATTGAGGTTCAGCGCCAAATAATAATAAGTTGTCTACTTTCATCTTTATTGCTGAGCGTTAATAACTCCGTAGTCATCCAAACAGGGACGTAATTATAAGATGTTTAGTGACAAGCTGCACAACATTGGATTACAAACTTTTATGTTTAGCTGAGCAGGTTGTGAAAGGATACATGGTGCAGGCACTGCGTTACACCAGTGGCTGTATTCAGACTCATTCTGGGCAATAGTTGGGGAAACAGCTGATCTTAAGTAATGCCTTTTTTCTTCCCCTCAGGAACAAGTTTTATAGAAGATACATTTTATTCACTGATGAATGGAAATAAAGTTTCACTGAGGCAGGGTGGTTTGGCTGTAGGGAATTTTTTAGTTCGGTGTTTGTTTGCTTTAAGTTGTTTTGCTTTTTTGTTTTTAACTATAATGCAACTCAATATGGCAAAATTAAGAACGGAGTATCACCCTTTTTGGTTTTGGATAATAGGGTCTTCATTCTATTTTTGTTCTGAAGAGACTTCTTAGCCAAAATATTAACTGTAACCATTTAGAACTACAAATATCTGTTAAAATAGTATAAAATACATAAGTAGATGCTCTTGAAAGATTTTCTTAGTTTGGGGCACCCTGCCTTTACCTTTAGTAGCAGCCTTCAAAGCTTTGAATTGACCTCAGTTCTCCAGATTTATCTGTTGTTCCTCTGCCCACCCAGATGAGGAAAACACCAGGGCTTATTCAGAGGGGTGGTGCAAGGCTATCTAAAATCCTTAATGAGCATATCAGTGAAACACTCGAGGAGGATAGAAATAGCTTCCAGGTACAGTGTTTGTGGGAGCTGGCACGTGAAGAGCACGGAGAGGCAGCAGAGGAGGGCCAGGCCTGGAGCTCTGCATTGGAAGAGGCACCTAAGCAATGATTTAGTCTCAGGTGCTGCCCGGGGGGAGCAGTTTTGTTTCAGGTGCTGTTTGAGGGGAGCAGTGAAAGTGACAAAACTGGCTTCTGCTGCTTACCCTGGGCCAGGGCACAGGGATAGCAGCCAGTGTAAATTTTTTGAGCCACAGCCTGGAAGACCCAGAGAAGCTTTTTCCACCAGTGTGCACATGTACGAAAGCAGAGCCTGTCTCCAGGCTTCTGTGCCTCCTGGGAACTTTCACGTGCACGCCCTTAACTCTGAACAGGGTTGGTTTTTTTTTTGGGTTGTTGTTTTTTTTGTTTTGTTTTGGTTTTTTATCTATTATTATTTTTGGGGGATGATTTCTAGAAAAGTCACTTTTCCTAAACAATAGTGGTGGTTCTGCTGGGGTTTTGAGTGGCTCTGTACAGTGTTGTCAGCTGTTTTGTAGAAAACTGTCTTGTATTGTTTAAGAGGTGTGGATGACTATATGTAAGTGGAAACTATAAAAATTCTTTTATGAAGTCGTTGTGTAGGAGTGTAGAGCTTAGATGTAAACCATCAAAATACAGGAAGCCCTACTAAATATAAATAATAGATTTTTCCAAAGTTTTTCTGTGTGTAATTGCCTAGTGACTTTTCTAATCTCTCTAAAAAAAGAATAAGTTACCATAATAGTGTTCTCCAAAATTGTACCACATGCTAAACCAATGCTAAGCACCTTCTCCAACAATAAAAAAAAGTTTATTTTTTAATAAAATAATAAAAAAAAAGTTTAATATTTAGAAAGGCAGAATATCAGAGATTGAAACAGAACAATGACACTAGAGAGAAACTTTCTGATCTTGAAAATAACGTTCGCTTTACTTGCCAGTGTTTCAGGAAATACTGTGTTTGATTCAGATTCTGGAGGAAAAATGAGTCAATTGAAATAAAGTAAATATTAAATTCATCTTTGTAGGCAGATAAGTTGTACATTTCATGCTTGCCACATTAAATGAATTTTCTGAACCAAATAAAGGGGATGATATGCAGTTCTGCTGTCACTGTGCAGATACCTAATTGACCCTTACTAGAGAATTAGCTATTAAAAAAAAAAAAAAGGCACTTTTCATTCTCGCTCCTAAGTATACATGCTGTAGGGTTGAATGTGCACATGCAGGCTCTCGGTACCTTTGGTTTTGGGTCTGTGCTCAGGGACATTCAGAAAGTTGGGGTCCTTCAGGAGGTGGCAAGAGCATAGTCTGGAATATAAACATTTCTCTTATGGGATGTTTTTTAGGCTAGGCATTTTTCCTAACTTTTCTCCATGTACTTTTGACACAGAGAAAATATTTTCCCATTGTCTATGGTTTTTGGGAGAGTGAGCTCTGGTTGGTGTGCTGGTTTCCAATGAGAACATACAAATGTGAGCATCCACAAAAATAAACCTTGAAGGGATAGCGAAGTAGTTTGCTCTCCTAATTCAATAAAGATGACTGAGCATTAAAATCAAAAGGATTATTATTGGATCTCACAAAAAAGGTGGTGTTTTTTTTTTTTGTCAGACCCCTTCCAATCAGGGTAAAATTTTAGGAAAATCCTACTTTATAGAAGAATATTTGAATGAGTTGATACATTTAACTACAGCTTTGAATCAACACATAAGTATCATGGAAGTGGATTAGTAATTTTAGTAATCATGTAGCAGTTTGATTTGTTTGTGGTGTTTCTATAACATGTACAGTTACCTAAAACATGATTGAGTTTATGTGAACATACATGTGACACATGGAGCTCTATCAGTGAAGGTACACAAAATTCCCATAGTGAATGGCTTTGATCAGTTTCTTTTGTTTTGGGAATCTGTGGCCTAAATATCAGCTAAAGAACCCACAAAAATACTGTTAAGGGAAACTGTAAATTGCTATTGAGAGTAAGTCAGTATAGAACAGGTTTTTAAAGAAAATTTACTGTTTAGAAGATGTGTGGGTGCCTATAAGATGACGAAAAAATCCTGTTAGCTGTACTCTTAAGTTCAATTCTTAATGTCCTTCTGGACTTGGTCTTGGATCTTTGGCTGTGGAAAATCCTTGAGAAAACAAAACCAACTCTATAAAAGTATTTCTTTTAAGTCACCTGAAATAAATGCATATGTTTGGTAGTTGAGCCTTTTCAGGAAAGATTTATGAGAAGTGGACTGTCAGGTAAATTATTAGTAATCTAAAAAGCAAGGATAGTAATAAAGATTTGTTTACAGCCTTGGCTACAAAAGGAACTAAACCTTTTTTTTTTTGTTTTTGCAGAGAAGTCAGCTGGCTTTACTTCTCTCCCTGCATAGAGACTAACCTGAGTCTTTTCTTTTTCCCTTTCTCTCCAACTGCTCGTTGTGGGCACAGAGCAGCCTGAGAAAAAGTCTCTTAGTGCAGTGCTAAATTTGGAGGTCACATCTTTATTAACCAATTCTGAAGTATGTGGTATTGCAGTGCAAATCCTAGCTGACACCAATGGCCTCAGCTGTGGAGTAAGAATAAGCTGTGTAGCTGTCTTTTCTTTCAGCTTTTCTACCTGCTAAGGAATGCTGACTGAAATCCAGAACCTTGTCACTTTCTTTCCTCTGTGCAACATACCTGAGGCTGAGAGATGACACAAGAGTGGAACTGCACATAACGTTTTTCAGAATCATGGCAGTGGTCAGGACCAGTGCTGAAGCACAATTTGCTGCAGCATTTTTCTAGGCTATCAAAGTCACAATTCTTTTAGTATTCCTTATAAAGGAGTCCCTCTGGAAGGTGGAAATATCATCATGGTACTTTGTTTCACCATTGCAGAGCAAAGGAGAGACAGAGTCTTTTTGAGATCACAGTGAGGATAACCAAAATGCCTTGCACAGGAAAAAAACTGAGATATCCTCAATGGATTGCTGTCATCACTCTCTTCCTCCTGCTCCCTTCAGATCATTCCCCAGCAAGGCGCTACCTCTTGCTTCTGCAGCCTGCCTATAAACAGCAGTCTCTTTCCTTCCGGGGCATGGAGAAGGGGAGAAAAGTAACCTGAATAATGCCTCGTCTGCCCTGGGGTGTGTCTTTCTCTCTCAGCCTACTCGGGGCCCGTGGCTCCAGCAGTGTGTCACTGTTCCTGGGTGAGCACCTACGAGACCTCGTGCCTGTGCTTGCCTCCGAGCAGTGGAGGGAAGAGCTGGCAGCTCCTCCTCCTAGTGTGTCCCTTGTTGTGTCTCCAGTGAGGATTAGTAACTAATGAGTTGAATGAGAGAGACCTTTCCCTTAGCTTTCACAAGCAGATGTCACTGCTGGAGAGAAGAAGTGGTGAGAGGTGAGGAGAAACTGTGGCTTGCCTGTGGAGTATTTATTCTTCTGTTGAAGCTCTAATTACCTTACTGCAACTCTTCTTCCATCTCTCCAGTAATCCCAGGAGCCTCTGTAAGTTCCTCTAGTTCAGCTGGCATTCTGTATCTGCTACCTCCAGGCTTAAATTGCCTTTCTTTTTTGTTTAAAGGAGCAGTAATCACTTCCCTCTGTGTTTCTCAATCCAGAATATAAGCCCTTAATAGATTTCTCTTTTACAGAGCAGCTTATGCATTACCTCCATGCCTGTCACTCTCCCCATAACCTTCGCTGACTGTGAACACTGGAGTTTATATGTTGTCAGTTCTGTAGATCTTATGTTACAAGACTAAAATTTACAGTTGTACCCCAGTTACCTTAAGACCAGCTTCCAGATGAAGCTGGTCTTATGGTAACTGAAGCTTCCCATTTTTCCCACACAAGGATACTGGGATAAAGAGATGGGTGTCATTCTTGTCTCAGCAGTCTTGGGGAAAAGTCAGAATTGGGAGTCTGTTGATACTCCTCCCCACATTGATGGTCATTCCCTACTTCCCTGGTGCTTCCTTGCAAAGGAGACATCCTTTCTCATTCCTCTGCTCTTGCAGAAGAGAAGCACTATGAAGTGTGGGGGTTTAGATCCTTTGTAAAACTGCTATGATTGCTGCTTTGTTCTGCCTTCATTTGCCAGAGGTTTTCCATCTAGCTAGCCCTGGATACAAAATAGTCTCTGATTATTGAAAATTTCCTGGCCCCTGGAACGAAGTGTTAGAAGTCTGATGTATAGTCAGACTGGGTTAGTCCTTGTCAGATGAAACCTGGTGGGTATTCAAAAAGTATTTAAGCAGCTTTTATAAAAACAAGTAATTCATCCTATGTATTATGGAATAGGAATATCTTTGAATTTGCAATATAAAAATACTTTGATAAAATGACAGTTACACCTGAATTAGGTACGTTTGACTGTTAGGTCTGATCCTGAAAATAGTCATTATTGCCCTGCTGTTGTTCAAGTGACTGTCCATGAGAAAGGATCACCTACTTAGGGCAGCCTCTACTTGAACACGTTTTTCCTGTTGTTGTCTATTTGCAGTTTAGTTTAATTGATACATTTGAAAGAAGGACACTTATAAGATGGTTAGATGTCACTTCAATTTTGTTAATGAAATGCTGTTTTTTACTTCACAGACCATAATATTGGCACAGCAGAACCTATTATTTGTAGCTAGTAGGTATTATTTCCAAACTAAGCAGAAACAAACATATGAGCTTGAACTTGTGGTAGTTGAAGTTAATTTATGCCTTGCAGTGATTGTAGTGACTTGGGATCAAACCTTGCTTATCCATGCTACAGTTTTAGCTGGGTAGGGGGGCTCACTTCTTGTTTCTAGGTGTTTTTCTTTAAAGAAAAAGAAAAAGAAATGAGGCTTAGCACCACACATTGCATAAAGAATTGCTGAGGCTAAAGAAAAAGGTGCTCAGTATTTGGTTTGAGCTTGCTTTCCATTTAAGTAGTGTGAGCAGAAGTGAAACCAGGGGCTCTCGTGGTAGTTCAAGAGCAGCTATGTGCTACTCCATCTGTGTCTTTCCTTGTTTGCAAAAAAGGATCTTGGCAGGCATGGCAGATGGAAGCACTATGGCTGGTGTGCTGTTTCCTGGGTCTGGATAGTAAACTAGCAAAAATGTGCTTTAAAAATGTCTTGCTATCTTCCTTCTTATATCACTTACCTACTCTACACTTAGAGCTGGATGTAAAGCTCCAGGATCCAAGCTCCATAACCAAGGGTTATCTGACTTAGTTCAGTCCGTTCACGAATATTTTGGACTGTAATTCCCCAAATTTATTATGAATGCATCTGTCTGTGTCAGAAGTCATGGGAACCATATTCCTGTGTATTTTAACATAATGCTTTCTGTGTCAGGTGGTTGGGTTATTTATTTTCTCTGTCAGGTGGTCGTCATTTATTCCGTGACCCTAAAAGGAATCTCTTTGGTTCCATGGTGGTACTTTTTCTCCCTTCCACCTTCCTTTCTCCCTTTTCCCTATCCTGCTCCCCTCAGCCATGATGTTTCTGGGGAAGGTTTTGCAAGTATAGTTTAAAGGTTGGAGTTGACTAATTATCTTATTGCCAGAAGCTGTATGTGCGCTTGGTGCCATTTCTTCTGTTGTGTATGAACTCTTATTTGTGTCCATTACCAGCAGATTTTAGCTAAATGCTGAATGTTAGGAATTGATGTTTTTTCCCACTTTGATTACTTGGTGGTCCATAGAGATGTTTATTCATCTTCTCTACTTAGCAATTATTTAACATCCCAGTTTGCTCACATTAAATCTGTAATAGCTTTTTGTATTATGGAAAACAATCCTTCCTTGAGTAAGGAAACAGTGCTGCAGGACAAGCCAATGCATTGAAAAATAAGTTTATTCTCCACTTAGAAAAAGGGCTGTTGCAGTCCTGCAGATAAGGGATCATCTGTTGCCTCTGAACAGCAGGCAAAATTCTGCTGGTCCATTCACGCACTCAGCTCGCAAACCGTGCTGTCCTTCCAGCTCTGCCATAGTAGGTGCATTTGGGAGCTGGATTTACTGCCTGAAATGTATCAGTTTTGTGGAAAGATGTGTGCCTTTGGGGTTGCTAATTACGCACCTTTTGCAATTGTGATTTTTTTGTTTTGTTTTTAATTGCGAATGTTTCAATTAGGAAGTGTTTTGGAAGATGATAGAAGTTCTAGCAGTGTAGGAGGGAAAAAAAATCCAATTTTTAATTTCAGATAAACAGCTTTATTATAGAGGCTATCTTCTCTCTTTGTGATTAGTCTGAACATGGACAAGAGTCTTTCGAAAAAAAGCCAAGCTGGCTGT
Source organism: Tichodroma muraria (assembly GCA_013390105.1). Classification (NCBI taxonomy): domain Eukaryota; kingdom Metazoa; phylum Chordata; class Aves; order Passeriformes; family Sittidae; genus Tichodroma; species Tichodroma muraria. The sequence goes on along the minus strand of WAAG01039601.1, from coordinate 39,176 downwards.
ATTATTTTGGAAGTACGTGGCAGCAAGATGGCCCGTTCAATGATTGTTCGAGCACATTATGGAACCATATTCTTCTTTCAGTTACCAAGGCTGAGCTTTGGTCAATAATGTTTAGACAGTTTAGCCCTGCTCTGTAAAATTCTCCAAGGCTGAAATCCTTTGGTGAGCGGGGTTGGATGTAGCTCCCTGCTGACCAGGACTGTGCCACACAGATGCCAGAAGCACCTGTGCCTCCTCCAAATTAAAACTGGGTGGCAGCACTAAAATCCCAATGTCATCTTGTTTCCCATGTCCTCGTCATCTCTGAAGTCCTGTGTTGACTAAAAGCTGAAATTCCGGAATACAAGGGCTGAGCTTCTCTTAACTCCTGGGACACACTGACAAGGAATATTTCAGTCTTCTCCTGCCATTATCCCCCTGAGTAATGGAATACCGTGGCTCACAGTGAAATATGGTGTCTCAATGGGAAGCGTGTTTTTGGGAAAACTGAGTAAGTTAGATCTTGGAGCTGCCTGCTTTTCTTAAGTGATTTATTTATAGCTATCCCTGAGTCTGTTGCCTGTGAGTTATCAAAGACTGCAAGATTAGCTTGCAGTTTCATTGCACAGAGTAGCTTCTTTCACCATGAGACAGACTTTTTCCCCCTTCCTCTTTCCTGTCTCTGTGTGTTAGTTAAGGCTTGTTTTCAGGACACTCTTATCCTCTGAGTGTCATGACTTAAAATGGCAGAGACATTATCCCTACATGGAAACATAGCCAGAAAAGGAATGCTTAACCTGGCTGCTCAGCTCCCGCAGCTACCATTTCACAGCTTTTGCATTCTGTTCACCACAGTTTTGAGGTCCACAGCACTTCTCTTACCTTTCTCTCTCAGACCTTCTTATCCTTCTTCTCTTCCCACTTTCTTGCAGGAATTCCAGCCCAGAAAGCCCATTTTATTCCAGTTGGCACAGCTGTTCAGTTCGTGTACCCTTTAAACAACCCTGCTCTCCATGGGACTTCCTTAAAGCTTTCACCAAGTGAGACTGAGGTTAAAAATTAGGGAAAACAAACCCCAAACCCCAAGTCCCCTTTCAGATGATAACAATAGTAAAGCACAGTATATCTGCAGTGGCTGTGAAATCCTCACCATTACTGATATTACAGTACAGACTAGCCAGCCATCCATCTGGAATGGTAGCATTACCATTGTTACTGTCCTGCATAAAGGGGACAGATTAGACAACTTTGCAGTGGGGATCTCTCCCAGCTGTATTGGACTAGCACTTCATAATAGAAATAGGTAGATTTAAACCAAGAACCCAAACCAAAAACCCTCCAACTCTTTTCAAGGTATGTTAGAAATCAAAAGTATTTCTTAAGTGACTGAACTGGAATTTTGAGTTACGACAGCTGAAAACAAGGATAGTTAGAGAAGGGTAAGAATTTCGTTCCTGGGTACAAAAATCCTTGCAGTGACAGGGCAGGATATTGTGTTGTTTCCGTTAAACTGTTCTTCTCCTTTTCAGGCTTCCTATCTTCCAGTAAGCAAGCCCTTACTGTATGGAAAGAAGCTAAGGTTGTAAGACAGCTGTTTTACCGAGCTGTTCTGTTCGTGCTGCAGCAGCCTTCTTACTGCATAGCTGAAATTTTGCAGTAATAAGTATCTGTATACTCCAGGCAATTCATTTGGCATCCTGTATCCTAAGAACAGCATCCAAATAGCTGCTGAGACTTCACCAAGTGCCATGTTAAGACAATGACAGTGTCCTTATTTGGTGGCAGACCTGATGTGAGAAACAAAAGCCCAGAAAAGCAGATCATGATTTACATCATACAGGGACACTGTGAGGAGAGGATAATAGGAGCAAAGTCTTCATGGTAGTCCCTGGAACACACATGAAATGGAACAAGATGAAAGATTCAAGCTATAATAGCTTTGTGAGGGAATGCCCTGCCTCTCTCCTTGTTTCCCTGTATTGCATCAGTACTGATCTTTTTAAAAGTGGAAATAGGTGCCCTCTGTGACTACCACTGTATCAGTACTGCAGAATGGCTCCTTGAACTCTGAATTCCACTGAGGTATCCCCGGATGCCCTAGATACTGCTGAGGCTTTCCCTAGAAAACAAAATGGCTCAGGAAAAATGACCGATTATCCAGGCTGGCATAACCTTCCCACATACTTTTCAAATCTAAATTACAGTGGAATTAGCAAGTAAAATATTGGACATTGTCTCTCTTAATGCTTTCCTTTGAAATTAATGGTAATGATGATTCCCCAGTTTG
>WAAG01039601.1:0-31381 GCA_013390105.1 Tichodroma muraria | reverse complement strand
TGTCCAAACTGTATGGAATGGTGAAGGAAGGTTGATACCTTTATTCTCATTGTCACGGTCTCTGTTAGTGGACTTCTTATTTGTTTTGTGTGCTTGGAAGTTGAATATTGAAGCCCAGATAGTTTTACCCCGATACCTTCCCACAGCTGAAAATGCAGGCTCTCCCTTAGCCATGATTTCTCCCTCACAAAAAATGTGGTAAGTGTAGCAAATACCATGAATGAACTTAAAAATCTCATCTTACCTGCAGCCGACTCTTTTGATAGATGTGAAGAAAATAAGGTATCCCTTTATCCTGGCCACTTGAAAGCATCATCTATATCATCTAAAATTTGCATAGTAAGCACATCATTTTGGGGGAGCTTGGTAATAAAAAGTGTGTGGTTTATCACCTTGGTTAAAGGTGATACAGTTCAGAAACAAGAAGTACAAGAAATAGGAATTCTGTGTGTGATTCAGACTGCAAGTACTATGGATTTCTTTCATTCTTTCACAGTTCACAGAAAATATATTCTCAAAGAGACTGTATTTTATAATACTAAAGGAAAAAAAGCTGCGATAGCTATATTGGATTTTTAAGTCCGCTTTGATTCCTGCCCTGCTGAATAGAAATGAGCAGTCTGATGTGGAGTCTTCAGAATGCTTCACAAGTGACGGTCAAACACCTGGTGTTATATAGAAATATATGGCAAATAGCTCTGCCTCAGACAAGTGCTCATTATTCAACCAAAGAACCTATTTTTTGGTACGGTCTCTTATGCAGAATTGTTGAGACACATAAGAAGAAGCTTCTCTTTCGTATCGCCTTCCCAGTATTTGAGACAGATGATGGAGAAGCTAACATTTCATGGTCTTGCTGCACTTTCTGTTGCAGGAGATTTGAATGATTGCATCCCCATCTGGTCATTTGATGGGAACATTCTGAAGCTTTAACAGTCTATTTAGATTCGATGACATTTCACAGCTTGGAGAGATCTTCCCCAGCATTACTGTGCTGTCTGATTGAGTCTGCATTTACCAGAGATTACAGTTGTGATTATATAACCAAGAGATGCAGGCAGATAGATAAAGATGAAAATCCTTTGTATTATTTGGCTTTGATTTTGTTTTCTTGTGCCTTGTTTTGTTTCGCTTTTCCCTCACAGATTAGAGTTGAACATAGAAACTTGAGAGAAAGAACTAGAACACAGACTTGGGAAAGGAAGACAATAAGTTGCAGTTGGAAACCACATAAATCAGGGGTTCTGAGAAGGCGCATTGCCTTTACTATATATATATAAATAAAAATATATATATATTTGTGTATGTGCCTACACACATATGTGGAAAAGCTTACAATGCAGAGGCCCTTGCTGTGATTTAAGAACATTTCTTTTTTTCCTACAAAACCTTCTTTGTTAATTGCTAATTTTTGTCTGACCATTTTTTATTTGGGTGAAGATGGTAGTGGTAAGTAGTTGTTTTGCAGCAGAAGAATTCAAACTTAATTAGGAAAACACAAAGCTATCTTCTTTGCCATCTTATTCTTTATGAAAGCAGGATTTTATACACAGCCACATTAATTACAATTAACTATAGTGTTCTAATTTGTTGACTTTATTTATTCAGAACTCTATTAGTGTTAAACAATTAATGGTAAGTTGAACTTTAAAGTGGATAAGAACGTCATTCTAAGCTGTAATAGCTTAGTGGATGAGCATATTGTCCTAAATTGGCTTAGCTGCATCGTTCAATGGTTGTTGTATACAGGCTGTGTAATTATATGATGACTGAATGCTATTAAACCTATCTCTCTTTTAGGTACACATCGTGGTATCATAGCAAATGTTCCTAAAACTTGCAGTTACAAAAAAAATGTTATTGTTAGCACTGTCTTTAAATGTTCACTGGATTAATTCTAGATCAATTAGCAAAAATATACAGGTCAGAAGATTTAACTTATTCCCTAAATCTGGTTTTGCAGGTGTGTTTACTGTTTGTCAGTATTGCTTTCCGGTTGTGCTGGGAGAAAAATTATTCTACCATTTGCTCAATAGCTTTATTCTTTTTCTATATGCTTTCACTTACAGAGGATTTGCATTTGTAACACGTTTTTCCATTTAACATGCTTTATATTATTGTAGGAAATGGAGAAGAAAAATCGCCAAGCTGTTTAAAAATTCAAATAAATACTTGTTTGTCCTGTGAGCTACATTTGAATTCATTTTTTTTTTTCCCCCAAACTGCTAAGTGCAGTGAGGACACAATCCATTGATGAAGTAATCAGTTTTCTAAAATAAAAATATGCTAGCACACACAGTTTAAAATAAATGTCTGTAGGAAGGATATTTTCTCTTTGCATTTGCATTAATGTGCGTGGGAAGGATATTTTCTCCTTACTTTTGCATTACAACCAGATGCACACGCACACTCAGACACAGCTATTTATCTCTCTGTATTTATAAATATAGGCAACTCCTTTCAAGCTGTAGTAAGGCAGCGTGTGTAGTGGGAGCAGTCTAAGGCAGAAATGGTGCGACTGAAAACAGCTGTTGCATCCTGGTTCCCCCACTTGCTCCCAGGAGAAATAAAATGTTGCTTATCTCCAGACAGTAGTTGATTATTTTCTCCTACACGTTGCCTGGCTGTTAGTGGGCTCAGGGACGAGATGAGGCAGAATCACAGCGCCACATGCTCTGCTTAACTCCAAGAGAGGGAACTGTGCCCTTTGCAGGCTCTTCTTCCCCGCCAGCCAGCCAGCCATGGCCTACACAGGAGAGTGACTAATTCGTGCTCTCTGACCTTCTGCATGTAAAACAAGCAATATTATCATCCTCATTTGCACTTCTTTATTATTTGCTCTAGTGATAAAATCAGGGGTTCACAGATGTGTTTGAAGTGCCGCTGTCCTGGGTTCTGTGTGTGCAGGAATTGGCAGCGGTTGCCCAGGAGGATGAGGGATGATGTAAACAGACTCCCGAGGGAGCCGTGGGCTCAGGTGTGCTCCCTGCTGCCCTGCTGCATGCCCCAGCACTGCTGTGCTTCCCTCCTGCTCTCCAGCAGCCCTGGCTGCTCCGCTGTCCCCCGGGATGCCAGCAACCCCCAGGGCTCCTGCACAGACACGGTCAGCCTCTGGTTTCCTGGATTACCCTGTGCAACATCACGTACTACAGAGTTAAGAGGTGTCTTACCTCCTGCCTCATTTCATAGACTGCCACAGCCTTGAGAGGGGATTATTTTGTGTTTAACCTGCCATCTTCAAATCACCCTTAGCTCAGGTCAGGCAAGGGACAAAATGCTGACTGAAAGCAGTCAGTGTCCAAACAAAACAGCAGCAATGTTGCTACAAAGGGTGTAAATGATTCTTAATCTGTTTTTAACTAAATTATTTCAGGAAGTTTTCCCTCACCTTCCGGCTGTCATCTCACCTGTAGGTTTTCCTGGCCATCTTTCCTTTTGCATCTAGTATCTCTTATGACAACTGTTGCCGTTGCAGAGAACAACTTCTTGGTGGAACATAGCATTTACTGCCTATCCTGTTTGTCCTTGGCCTTAAAGGAGAAAGTTGTTTTCTTTCTCTCCAAAACTAGTTTATTTCTTCTACCAGAAAACAGTGCAGCTGTTCCTGTAAATTAATGGGTTTTGTCACTTTCTAGAAGCTCCCTGTCTGTTACTCATGTTGTGTTCCCTGTACTTACCTGCCTGTTGATGACACCTCCCTTCCCCTTTTGGTGATTCAATGTTTGTTTCCCAGCATGAACTCTGTTGTTGTTTTTTTGGTGGTTTTTTTTTTTTTTTCTGAACTTAGGATTTCTCTGCCTTCATCCTTAAACAAGCATAGTTGATATAAGTGTCAAGAGTGTAGGTGGCTCCAGACTGAGCAGAGCACCATGGTAATCACCGTTCTGTGAACACCAGGGGCTTGGAGCAATTGACCTCCATCATCACGATTGTAGAGTACAGAAACAGAGGGTTTCAGAGGCAAGGCAGAAGCACAAAACAGTAGGTCTAAATTAATTGCCATTTTAAATGACACCTTTCCAAATCTTCTTTTGAGTCTACCCCACCCTGGCGTTTGTTGAGCAGCTCTCCAGAGCTCTCTACCAGTGTGACTAAGGATGCTGAATGTCATCTTCATTAGATCACATTGTCTTGAACAGATCCCTCTTACCATGAGTGCAGTTACGCTCCAATTTCTGTGGTCTATCAAGAGCATCTTCATTAAGAAACCACTTTATATCAAGGTTTTAGTGTGTTTTTCTTTTTGCCTGTCTGTTTACAACTGGCACAGCAGCTCTTCTCTTTGGGCATATATGGCATATCATGTAAGAAGTTACTCCTGAAGCTCAAGATGGAGCTGGTTTTGCCACATCACAAGTATTTTGCGGTCCAAAATCAGGCAGTGTTGATCTGTAGTCAGCTTATGGGTTTTCCCTGTGGATTCAGATTTGGAGGAAAAGGCAGGCTAGATGTGGCATCATGACCCTACACTCCTTCATTGCATAAGAGGGAAAACTAAGCATGTGTGTTCGGAGGGAACAGATGTGGACAGTTAATTCTGTTGCCCTGACCAAGTGATTAAGGGAATTAAACCTGGCCCATTCCATTATGCTGAGTGTCCTTACACCCACTCCTGTTTAGAAGCAAAACGCTGCTTAAAGTGAAGAGTTATTGAAAAGCAGAGCACAAAACAAACATTATCAATCACATAAGTGACATCTAACCTCTGTGCCTAAGCACATGCCTTGATGAATACGAGATTTCATTGCTGTGATCCATTGAATTAGACTTTTCAAAAAAAGAATAGAGTGAGACACCCATTTGAGTTGTGCTCTGTGATTAGAGTTCATGAAAATTGCATCTATTAAAAAGGAGTAGGGGAATGAATGCACACAAAAATTACAGTGTGTTTTCTTTATGGTGTTTGTATATATTTTGATACTGGTTTTAAAGATTATTGCTCTATGCTTTTCTATCAAGTTTTGTCCTAGGATGATGGTTTAGAATTTTTAATTTAACTTTGTCTATCATGACAAATGTAGAGAACTAGACAGCTGGGAAAATGTAAAGTTGGTTTGAGAGGGAATTGTCAAGTACCTCCATTCCAGTGGATTTAGCAAACCAAATTTTACCAGTGTACTATTGATTCTGCTTGCTGAAGTAAAAAGCAGTGTTATTTGTAAAATATGGCCATGCTAATAATTTGTAACTTTTCACAATTAAAGGACCATAATATTCCAGAACTGCTCTCCTGTAATATTAATAGATGATTAAAGATGTGCTACAACCTTGAACTTCAAGCTTTGACTTCAGTGTTTGGAGCTTTGTATAATGTGGTGAATATAAAAGGAAGGGTTACCAGCAGCTTGATTGGCTTTTCAAAAACTTAAGTGTTTTTAGTTAAATCTCAAATTCTGGTAACTATGTAACTCATTAAATGCTCTCATTTATTAGGATAGAAAATTGATGTTCTCAGCCAAGAATAGATGAAAGACAGGAAAAGGGTGAAAGTGGATGGCAGGTAAGTTCAGCAGCAGTTCTTTATTTACCTCTTCCATCAGAAGAGAGAGTGCTGTGATGTTTCTGCCATACCACACCCTTGGACATGCATTATGCTGTGTAGCAACCCCAGGCAGGTGGGTGATCAAGAAATGTGGTGGTTCAAGGAAATGGCCTCTCTTACTTGGACTCAAAATCTGTGAGGATGCACAGCTACTGTCATGTCTTCACCCTGTCTTCAAAGCCTCCTGCCTATAGGTGAGGGCAGCAAAAGATAGATATCTTATTCTCTCTGTTCTTCACACTCTCTGCGTCTGTCAAGGAAATATTGGAGTTCAGCCCTATGACTTTCTGAAGCCGTAGCTGCACCATAAAAAATAAATTGCAAAACCTCCCACATGTTTCTGAACAAGAGCTGTGAAACTTGTCTTTGCCAGTTGTTTCATTCTAATACTCATCAACATCCTGAGCTAAAGGAGACGTGCTGGAACTGCCCATAGATTGGGGACAGGAATGTTGTAGCTGTTAACTCCCTGAACTCTTAACTAAGCAGTGTCATTGAAGCTCTGTGGCTGGAAATGTTGGTGTTTGAATTTTACAGAAGCTGATAGCTTAGACCACTGCTCACTAGGGAAGCATGTTGAAGTGTATTTTTCAAGTGTTGATACATTAGACTGCTTAATTTTATGCTCTTGTGACTGAATGTAATTAATACTTTTAAATTAATTTAAAGCAACCTACTTAGCATTCTGTATTTGTAGGAATAAATGCTAGTACCTGTTTTGTTTTTCTGTGCAGTTGCTTTGCAAATATTTGTTTTTGTTGCTGCTGTTTTTAAACAAAATGAAAGTCTTTTATTTAAGATGGAAAAAAATGTTTCTGTTTTTCAAAACTAAGTCTAATGAGAGTATTTGAGGAGGAACTATATTTCAGCATTAAGGAACTAAAAATTATTTTTGTTTTGCTTGCTTCTAATATGCTGCAGAGTAGTTAATGTCAGACACATTTTTTTTCAAGACATTGAACTTTGTTGGTTCTCTTTTACTATGACGGTGTCTGCAGCCTTAGGTTTTGGGCATATCTTAGACCAATTGTTCTCAACGTGCCTTTTGAGCTCTACAAAGTGAAATGGTATTTGTCAGTCTTTGAATCAAAGGTGCTTCTACACGACTTTCATATCAGAGCAATTGTATGCTAACATAGTTGGGCTTTCACTGATTTTGGGGCTCATCTGTTTTGATTCTGGCTCTCCTTTATTTCTGCTAGCTTAGCAGCACCACATATATTCTTACACAATCTTTCAGCCTGCTGCTTGCAGAAAAAAACTGGTAGGGGAGGACTGAATATAATGATGAATGGAAATGCAACGGGCTGTTCTTCTTTGTTCTTAGCTGGAGGATTTGTGACCCTGAATCAGCTCTTCTCTACTTCTTCTTGCCAGTGCTGCACCCATGGCAGGAACAAAGTAGAGAGCCCCTGGAATTTCCTCCCCTGGGCCACGGAGGGGTGGCCCCTGACTGATGAATGGCCTGGGTCCATACACACCCTCTCTCTGTCCTGCCATTTGTCTGAGACCCACAGGCAGGCACAGGAGTTACGCAGGGAATCGATCAGAACAGAGAAAAATGAAGGGAGATTCAGAAGTATGAAGAATTTTGTTTGAAGAAGTAAGAAGTGTTTTGTTTTCTAACCTGTAAAGCAGTATGGACTTATTTTCCTTTCTCCTTGTGCAGACTTTTAGGTAATATTCTTGGTTTCTAACAGCAGGATGACCCAGTAATCCTGACAGTGGCCGAAAGGGCATGTGACTTCCAGTGTCCTTCCCTGGGAAGGTGGGAGTGTCAGTGAAGCTGCATATAGTGATTAGTGTGGAAGGATAGAGAGGTTCAGAGGTTTATATGTGTGTACATGTATTTATTTCTGATAACATGAGTTGTCACGGAAAAAGTACAATAAATTCTCAGGGCCTTTGGTTTAATTACCAGGTTTTTCTGGTTTCGGGACAATTTCACTTTAAGTGTCCAGCTGATGTTGCACATGGGTGGTCTCTCCTAACTTTTAGCTGCTGTCTTCTGCCACACGACTGTTGGTGTGTTCTTATTAATCTTGCAGTCATTGCCCTTCTGGTGGAATGCTGTTTGATTTGTATCCTGCAGGATGTTGGAAAGAATGGCACAAGGAAAGACAAAATGCAAAGTTAGAAGAACGAGATGAAAGGAGAGTCTTGGATCAAATGCTGCAATAGCAAGCAGCATTTTCTTTTCATGTCATCCTAAGTCAAACACAAGGTAGAAATACCTGGGATACTTCTTGTCTAATAAACTAAACCGTGAAACCACTGCGGATCTATTCATCTGCTGCAAAGAATCCTCTCTGCTGGTTATTGTTACTATACTGGGGAAAGGAAGGAAAAAGAAAAGAGAAAATGCTTCATTTTTTTTCACTGCTGTCATCACTCATCCTAATGAGGACAAAAAAGGTTACCTCTACTAGGAGCATGATGCTTTCATGTACTCTGAAACCCACCTGCTCACTTCTTAATGAGGATGTGAGGTTTGGAGATACTGTGATCGTGTTAGGTTATTTCTGAAATACATTACACAAGAAATAACTGTCAGCTGCCTATTTGGTAACCAAGACTTTTTTAATTCAGACATCTTGTGAAATGCTCTTGAAATAAATTTTTAAATTCTTTATTCTTACCGGTTTAGACCTTGTCAAGTGTCAGGCATCAGCAGTGTTTGAGTCTTGGGGGTTTACAAGTTGCATTTTATGCAAACATTTTTCAGCATATGCTGCATATAATATGGAGTATATATGTATGTATATGTGAATAAATATTCAGATTAGCATCATGGTTTGAATTTAGAGAAGATGTGACATCTATGAGCTTACAGAGATATTAGAAAGATGAAACAATTTTTCATACGGTATTTTGACATATCTGACCCATAAATTATACCTAGTGCTCTGCTTCTGAGTTTGTGCATGTACCTTGGAGTTGAAGTATCATCACCATCCTGTGCTTTACAGCTGGGGTGTAAAGGGGAAATTTGAAATTATTAAGATGAGCAGGATATAGTTTTATTTTGAGACTGAAAGCTGTGGGTGAATTTAGAGGCTTTTTTTTTTTTTTCTCCTTGGAAGTTAGGGCATACTGCACACCATATTTCATACAAAACAAGATATACAGCTTGTTTTTATCTTGCACCTGTGTGTTACTCCACTTGCTGCTAAGTGTAGAAAACATAAGAAGTCTATCTGTAAACTTCAGTGGTTAAAACCATCTCGAATCTGATAGAAACAACGTATTACAACCTCATTTGTGGTCATTGGAACCCAACAGCTGTGTGAAACTATTAGCTTTGGAGCCTTGTCAGTAATCATAAAGCTAACCAGCTTTCCCAAGTCCTGACAGAACATGTTTAAGCACAGGATGTTTTTCTCCACTCTCTCCACTTTGTTCATGTGGGTATTGCTCTTCTTAAAAGGTGCACACAGAGGAAGTGGATCCTCTACAGGCAGCTGCCAGATCATTTCAGCACTTCAGGGGAAAATCCAACATTTTGACTTCCTCAAGCAGTTTTACATAGGGCAAATGTGAGTTGGGACTAGCTAGTATCTTTGTGTCTGTAGGTCATTTATATCAGGCAGTTCACGGTTGCTTCTAGTGTTATGGTTTTGTTTCATTTTGTTAGTCTGCTTTATACCTTTACCTTATGAATTCCAGTGAAACACAAGGTTTTTCTCAGCTTACTTGATAACAGATAGATCTGGCTGTTCACACAGCAGGTGGGGGTTTGTTTGTTTGCTTTTTGGTTACTTACATGGTGTATGATAAGAAATCAGCTTGCCTGGGAGGCACAGGTTTACAGTAGCAATCAATTGCTTCCTCTAACACAACACAGCATCAAGTTAAACTTGATGGAAGAATTGCTTAAGTTGATTTGTGCTGAATAGCTGTCTGTTGTCAAAAATTCATTATGGTCATTGGCCTGCTAATAAAAGTAGCTCATAGAGCAAAGTAATTTTGAGTTAGAGGAGCAGATGTAGGCTCATTAGTGTCAAGGAGTTCACCATCAGGAGTTCAAGCTGAGTAATGATCAGCCAATGGAAAGTATGACTTAAAATCTCAACACTCTTTTAACCCTTGCACATACACCTCTTTTGAGGGCCAGACTGACTTGCTAATTTACAGTGCAGTTAGTGCATATCAGACTGCTCGCAAAACTTCTCAGGGTGGAGTTAGTGGAAACTCGAAGAGACCAAGTTAATGCTCAGTTCGGAGAGGGGCAAGTGGGGGCACATCATCTTGCCCCCTCCTCTCCCATTTTATCAAGGATTTGGAGGGGGTTTCATGCTCTTTGTCCCTTGTGTTTTTCAAAGGTCCTTAAGCAGTGCCATGGGCTTCACCACAACTCTGACAGTAGTCTGTCTGTGTGCTTTTAGATTCTTTTATGTTTCCTTTGAAGGGAGTAGAAGGAATTGTGCTGACATGGCAAGATTTGGCTACTACAGTGTTGCAAATCTGCCCTCACTGTGGCTGTTAGCATTTAACAGATTTTTAGGCTGATTCGAGATTCTTCACCTGGTGTTTCTGGTACAGGAGTTCTTCTGTCGCCTCTTGAGTCCTCTGCCAGCTCTCCAGCATTCAGAAAGAAGCACACCCTCGGGTGCTGGGGCTCCCACCACCTTGCTGTTCTGGGACGCAACACCTTTGCTGGGACCTTGGAATGACAGGGAAATGGTTACAATATTGCTATAGTTTCCTCCAGAGGGTGCTCGCTTCCTCCAGTGAGTGAGCTGTGCTATTGGTCTGTGCGGCGGAAGTTAAAAAGCCATGGCATAATGCCCATAATTTTTTAGTCATTTAATTGTGTTTAAACCCATACATCAGCTTGGAATCACTGAATGGAGAAACTCATGAAGATTTGTAATATTATTGCAGCATATTCCCTCAGATCACAATAGAAAATTAGGGTTACATAAAGATTTTCATAATAAAAATTCATATTCGGATGAAAAACAGATTGTGTTAATGATGTGAAACTACTGGAAGAGAGTCATACACAATCATATGTTAGAGAAGCGTAGCATTTTATCCTTCAACTTATTTTTCTTCCTACTGTGAAGTTTTTGTTCACTTTCACATAAATATTTCCTGTATCTGGTAGATAAACTCAAATGAAATGTTTGATAGGTATACATTGGACAGAAATGTTCTACTTCTGAAACATCAGCATAGCTCTATCTTCTCATCTACCTTTTAACTGTGATTTAGCTGAGAGCTGAAGCAAAGTCGCTTCCATTAATCAGCACTGAATCAACTCTGCAAGCTTTGTACTGAGATTTACGTGGAGAAACCTTTATTTTGAAGCTTGCCGAACTCCACCCCTGAATTTTCTTTCTCTTGTAGGAGCTGATAACATCACTTAACACCTCAGGACAATTGGAACACTATTTCTAGTGGTGATTTAAGTGATAGTGATAATCTCTCTTCCTGCTCCACAGAAAGAATGCTCTAAGCTGAGGTCTGCACATAGAAGTAAAATGAATATTTCAAATGCATTGTTTGGAAATATGTGTCTATTGTTTAAAATTTTTCTTCTATAAGGATTTAATACAGCTTTTCTACGAATAGAAAGTTGTTTGGGATTATCCAGGCTATAAAGACAGAGAGGGACACAGCAATGGGAAGGTTTATTTGGCACTGGTTGAAAATGGAAATTATTACAATTCCCATTATTAGAAAGCTGCAAAATGAAACTGTCAATATGTAGCAAAATACATTTGCAAAAAAAAATAAAAAATGCCTTGGACTGCAAAATAGATAAATATTCAGGATAGTTGTGGATGCAATTTAAGGTCACATTTTTGAGAAAAAACATTATCCTTTAGCTCAAAGATCTGATAAATAACTTTATGATTTCCTCCTTTTCACTTAACTGTATGTATTTATCAATGTAAGTGCAAATATCTTATTTTTAATTAATTTTCTTGCAGAAAATTTGCTTCAGCCACACTTATGTTCCCATGTGGTCACCTGTGTGCCTTTTTGTGCTTGTTATGCCACTTCTGTGATGACCACCTACATTGATTTATGATAAACAAGAATACTTACTATTAGATAATGGTTTTGCAAGAAGTATCTTTTCTTCAGTCTACTTTATCAGTTTGCAACTTAATTTTGCATTTCTAAAAGCCAATTTGTTGGCACAGAATAAAACTGTCATGGGCACAGACACTGAAAAGCATCTCTGAAAAAAATAAGGCAGATCTTGATCTTTTCCACCTAGGTAGTGAGAACATCACTCATCCCATTCCACTGGTCTCAGCTCTAAGGGTGCAATAGGATGGAAATTCTGTAGGACAAGGAGACCACAATTTTTATTTCTTCCTGTTTTGACTTTTAGATGGGCAATGTGGGATATGTTAAGGAAAAATAATCATGGGTCACTGGAGAAATTCCTGTAATAGGATTTTGTGACGTGAGAAAGTATAAACGCATCATCTGCCAAGCATAACAAAAACGGGAAGATAAAATTGACTAGTAAGACATTGCTTTATGCTCTCCTCTACTTTTAATAATTTTTCAATTGTCATCCCAGGCTCTTCTGGCTTACACATCATAAACTGTTAAAAAAATGAAGAATAGCATTAATGTACACTATTATTACAATGTGAAGTAATATTTGGCTCAATAAATGAACTATTATCTGTTACAGTATCTGTCAAAGATAGGAGCAAATGTGTTTCGCCTACTGGTCTGTGTATGGTGCTCTAAAGAGCATTTCAAATATGCATGTGCCCAAATTTTTAATTCTCTATTTATGTGTCTAAATTAGTAAGAAAAAGTGTGAGAATACACTAGTATTTTAAAGATATTTTTATAGAATAAGCTTTCAGCATTCAATCAGGCTAGAATTCTACTTTCAATTTTCCAGTTTTATTAAAGCAGGGAGATCCATGTAAATCACAGCTAGGTACTCAATTTACCCCTGAAATCCACATGCTCTGGGCTTAGCTGCTGAAGCTGCAGTGCTGCCTGTGGTCATTTTACTTAGCCCTCATCCCTGCAGCGCTCGGCTCGGGGCTGCTGGGCTGGTGGGACCGCGAGCCCTTGGCAAGGGCACACGCACGTGAGGGAATCCTGCACAGGTTCTGCATTTGGGGTTCAGGCCCATCTTTAAGGTTCCTGCACTTTGAAGAACAACCAGACTGCTCAGTGACGAAAAGGGCTGCAGAGTGGGTTGGCTTTGGGGAGTTGGAGGGTTTCCTATGAAGAAGGCTTTTTATTTGGTGATTGACTGGCAGACCTGGTGGATAAGTTGGGAATAAGCTTTGGCTCATCTAAAATCTGTCTGTGTTTGGAGTATTAATAAGCTTTTAGGAAAACTGCGCTGTGGAAGCGCAAGCTGAGGTGTAACTCTGTCACAGACGTGACAGTCAGTGGCTTTCTTGACTTGACTTGACTTTCTTAGGCTTGAGGGAGTGGGGCTGTGCCACTTTCCTTGGGCTGTGGCTGCTGCCAGCTGCTCAGGGCTGCTGCAGCCAGAGCTGGCATCGCCTGGCCTGTGCTGCTGCGGTAGGAGCTCCTGGGACTGGGGCTGGGGAGGCAGTGGTTTGGCACTGAGATGCTCCTTGAGCATTAGTTTCTGTTATTTCTTTGAGGAGGATGCTCCAAAGCAAATAATACTGGATTTGAATAATTTCAAGTTGGTACCAGCAATCTGCAGGCAAGTGAAGTTATTTCCTGCATTCCTGGTCCTAGAAAAATGTCCATTATGAATCTCTCTGGCTGTCCACCATGAAGAAAGAACAGAACTGAGAGAAGTTGGGACAGGAAGTCATTTACTGGCTGTATCATACTACAACAGTGTATTTGTTTAGGGTCATACAAAAAGCTTTATTTTTCTCAGTTTCTTCCTTCTTTTAGCAGTCTTGGTAATACTTTCCTGAATAATTTTATGCTTGTCAATTCTACTGTGCTACTCTTTCATTAACAGAGAAATGAATATTATTCTTGTTACAAAAAGAGCTGTACTCCTATATGGGTCACAAATCCTGTTGCAGTTTCTGGAATTCAGACCTACTTGTCAGATCAAAGCATTTAAATTCCACCAAGGTACTCCTCCTTAACTCTGACTTTGTTTTTGCAAAGGCTGCATATATAGCATAGAGCCACACGAGACTATTTGGATATTCTCTCACTAAATGTTGGCAGTGATCCACGTTAGCTGATATTTACATATTTGTATTTAAATGTTGGTGATAATATATCTTGTTCTGTTAACCTTTCTGCTAACTAGAGTGATAGGTTTGTATTTTAACTTTGCTTTTACTTTACACTTTATTCAGCTTCTGATGTTCATTTTAAACAAATCCTTTCTTTGCTCCAGCAGCATTGCAACAGTATGTATATATATATAAACTAGTTAGGTTAGCACAGTGCAGTGAGGCACATGCAAGTTTGTTCTCACCTCTAAAACAGAAGGTGCCTCTAGGGCTGGTTTAAAGACTCAAGTTTATTTGCACTCTTCCTTCCTCCACTCAGAAGTTTTTCTGAATTAGTCTGGATAGTGCTTTCTGATGAAAGAACGGTAGTTTAATATCATTTCTGTGGACAATAATCTTTTCATAATTAAAGTACTTTATTACTTGATTCTAAATGCAGTTTTCCTCTTGACATTAAAAGGGATGAGGTGATCTCCAAAGGAAGGAAAAAACCTGTAATTTGAACTTAATACTCAATTCGCTTCACACTTTTATGAATTTTTACTTTTTCCTTTTGTGTAAAAAAATTAAAATAGTTAATTACAGTTAAAATAAAGATTAACTTCTCCTCACATGATTCAGACACTGGTCCCACTTTCCTGACCCCCCATTAAGGTGTTTTTCTTAGACCTATGCACAGACAGAGCAGTAGTATCAGTTCTTGGGCTCTTGCTGGATGATCAGGCAGCTGTGATTGCCAAGAAAGTTTGATTTTTAATTTTTTAGGAAAAAACCCTCATCTTCCTTGCTTCCTTGGTTGGTCATTTCTCCATTACAGGCAGCAGCTGCTGGAGGGTGTTTTTCCAAGGCATGCATTTGAGGTGATCTAGAAGAATAAGATGTTGGAGTAGCTCTAGCTACTGCTGATGATCTTGCCTACCTCATTGCTTCATCTTTGTGTGTTTCTCCAGCCATGGAGTTTATTCTTTATAGAACTTCCAGCTGGTGGCAGATGAGTGCCTTTACCTCTCCTACTTTTCCCCGCCTGTTATTTCTTTAGAAGTGCTTTGATGAAGAGAGCCCAAAGTTCAGAGTGTGCTGCAAGCTTTCTTTCCCCTTATGGAGGGAGCCGTCTGTCCCTTGGGGAGGAGGGTGCAACTCAGTCACATTTTGGAGACCTGGTATAAAATGTTTTCTAGCTCTCAGGTGACTCTGATCTATTGTCTTTTATGTGTAATATAATACTCTATTTACACAAATATTTTGAAGTTATCTCAAAAAGAAAGGTTAAAAAGTAAATAGATTATTTATGATTAATAATTCTGCCCTGTGTGTAAATAGTAGAAGAATATTGACATCTGTTAGTGAGGTAGCAAAGAAATAAATGATATAAATGAGCATATCAGGATTAATAGTGATGCTTATCTGGAAGTTGTGGTAACATGAACAGACTTTTTTAAGAATGAAGCTTTTTTTCCTGAGGAGCTAAGATGGGCAACCAGATTTCTTTGGGATTTAAATTAAGTATCTCACTATTTCTGTTAACACAGTGTGCCCAGTTCTGCTATGATTATTATACACTTCTGTGGTGCTGAATATTTTTTTCTGAGCTTCAACCTTGGGACACGGGTTGAACTGTTATAATTTTCATTATAAATGATTATGTGGAGCTGCTGATATTCACTAATGAAAAATCAAGTTCTTGAATATCCACAGAAGTAGGTTTAATTTACATGTCTTTTATATATTCATGTCATATTAATACCTATACATTCCTGTCAAATTAATACCTATACATTAATGTGCTAATGAGCATTGTGCTAATGACATCAAAAAGAAACTTTATACTTGGATATTTTGCATTCCTAGAGTTTTACTTTGTGTTGTTTTCTACATTAACCTTGTTAAAAGCACTGAACTTGTGTATAACAGTTCTATTACTGCACTGAAATTCTGTTACTAAGTATTACATGTCTGTTTGCCTTAGAGAAGTTGAACTACTACCTGTAGGTATCTTTTGAGGCTGAATTTGCTGAGTACCTATGTCTACAGCAATGTACCATTGCACAGGCCTCAGCCATGTAATTTTAAAATTTGGTGTCTTAATAAGATCAAATGAGTAATTACACACAGTTCAGTCTGCTGCCTTCACTCGTGTTGAGTTGCAGTCTACACTAGGATTGATTACAGGAGAGGGAAGTGCAATGCAGCATTAAGAGAGTTGGCGTGTTTTGAGGTCTTTGTTTCAAAAATCAACAGCACTGGGTAATGAAAACTTGTCTGTAGCTATTAGAATCAATCAAATTAATCAAATATGGATAGCTCCATGGTATTTTTTTCTTTTAATGCTTAGTAATATTTTCACATAAAACTCTTTGTGCTGTTCTTTTGCTGATCTGGAAGTATGTTATAGTTCTCTGGAGAGGTGGAAGACAGCAGCTTTGGCTCTGTCTCAGCAGCTGGATTTGTAGATTGGGGGTGTCAGTAGCCAAGTACTGTTATCAGGGTTGCTGCCACGACCCTGTGGTCAGAGATACAGAGCAGGGCTAAATGGGCTGGGCTGGCTGGGTTTGTCTCCTTGTTTTCAGGTGGAATGTCACCTGAGCCGTGTTGCTGGAGTTTTGGGAGCTGCACAACCCTTTGGACAGTGGGCACCCACAGCCAACGTGTTTGATCCACGGCAGCTCTCTGAACATCTCCCTGCCTTCTATCAGTTCTGGGCTATAGCAGAGGTTCAGGTGTTCACCTCAGTGGTTCTCTTCACTGGGATTATCACAGCAGTACAGAATGAAATACAGTGGCAGGAAACATGGGAATGGCACTGAAAAGCAGTATTTGAACGTTGATAACCATCTGAAATTCAGAAAGATGAGGAACATTCAGACTCTTACAGAAATTGTTGCTGAGTTACCGTAGTCTCTAAAGATAACTAAGGATGTTAAAATCCTATAGTTGCCTCTGTATAGGGAGAACCCAAAAAGTTTGGTCAGAAGCAGAAAATAACCACTTTTGTCTACAGTTGATTTAAACTTAAAATACATTTTTCTGTATCTTAATATCCTAAGAATCTAAAAGAAATAAAAAGTCATTTGCTATGTTAATACATCAGCACTTGCACCATGAACTCATGTTTGTTTCAGTTCTGGAGAGGACATGGCATGTTCAGGGTAAGGACATGGTTAATGTCAAGGACATGGTAACATCAGATATTCAACCCATAATTAATTCCAAGACTCTCCATGTCTGTTTCTGTAGAGAAATCTTCTATTCTGGAGACAGACTTGGAATAACTGCAGGTTGAACATCCAGACATCAGTGCTGGGAAGGATAATGTGAATCTTTCAAAAGACTCATTTACAAAGAAATAAGCAATAGGGATGTAATTCTCAGTATGTGCAGCTTTACAGGAAATGAATCATGAGCAAGCTTAATTTCAGTATTTAAAGGAGTTCAAAGGTTTGGCTGACAAAGGTGAAGGTGTAGCTATAACAGCCCTTTTAGAAAGACAGTTCTTCACATTGCATGACATTCCAGTTTGAAAAATAGCACTGCCCTATATCAGTGAAGCACAAGTTAAAAGGATTAAGAACTGGCCAACTGACAAACCTAAAAAATTAGTCATAATAATAGAGTGCAGCTCCATAGGGATCAGCACTGTGCCTGACACCATTTAACAGTTTCAGCATTGATCTGGAGTACATGGAACTCTGGTAAAATTTGCAAATGACTCAAAGATTACCAAAGCAGTAAATAATGAGGGCAGGGAGTAGTACAGAATTATCTGTACTGATCCCGCCTGCATTCAGCCATAATTCTGATTCAGTCAGATGCTAAGCTTTACAGCTAAGAAGAAAAGGCATTTTAAGTGATGCTCATAAGAAATGAAATAATGAGAAACTTCAGGACTCAGGAATGACAAATCAGCAAAACTTTTATCCAGCTGCAAGAAAGGGCCCAAACCATCCTTACCTGGGTAGAGAAATGTGGAGTGCTGGACTGACCTGTAAGCATTAGGATCAAGTACCAAAGGAAATGGTGTCATCCATCTCTCTGCATCGTTACATCTAAAGTAGGAGTTTTTCCATTGCTTGACGTGGATTCTTGGCCTCAAACCAGGAGTCATCAAATGCAATGCCACAGCGTGTTGATGTGCAGGAGGTCAGGCTATGAACTAGAATTGCCCCTTGACCTTGAACTGGAACTATAAAAAGTGCTAAGTTGACTCACAAAACTGTTTGACAGACTTCTCTTGAGAAGCTGTTGTATCTAATGGGAAATTACTTGTCCTTTTAATTTAAGGTTGAAGCTTTATTTTTAGGGTCCACTAAAATCTGCCTTTTCCCACATCCTAAATTTAGACAAATTAAATTGTCATTTTTTCCTGGCACAATAACATGCTGGTCCTAGAATGCTGTGGGTTTTTTGTTTTGTTTTGTTTTGTTTTTTTTCCTGTTTGTTTTTCCTTTTAGCTTTGAGGCAAAATGTGTATACAAATTAAAGGCTTCCCAGAATGAGTTATGTTTTTTGTATACTTTTGTGACTTGTGATAAGAAGACATTTTGGCCTAAGAATGAAACTTATTTTTGGCATAGAGAGTGAACTTCTTTCAAGACATGGAAAGTAGGAATATTTATTTCAAAATGTTTTAAGAGCAGATTTAGAGTTGAAACCTGAACACCTGTTGTCAGGCTTATACTAATCACCTGTGAACTTTTAAGTAGGGTGACAGAGTGCTGTGTTGTGCTGCTCACGTTCTTAAGACTCTTCACAAGGACTGAAATTCTGTCGTGGCAGCACTGGAAATGTGGAGGATCTTGCCACTTTTTTTTCCAACACGTTTTGTGGGGGCAGATACGCTGCACAGTTCCTGCTGTCTCAGTATTTTATCTTTACCTTGCATTTTCTGTGCCTTGGCCCCTGCACAGAGCCTTCCCAGCAGTGGGGATGGAGCAGCATCACAGAGGGACTAACAAATCCTTCCCAGGTGGGGCTCAGCCTCAGCAGCACTCGCTGCCTGTGCAGAGGAGAGCTGCCTGCTGAGGGGTGCAGACCAGAATCCGTGTGCTTCCCCCTCTTTTCACAGCTGCTTTCCCCAGTGTCCTTCAGGCTGATGGTCCCTCATGTTGCTCAGAACTGGGGGGTATTCGTGCCCCATAAATAAGAAACTACCAACTTCACTTGCTAAGAGGTTATCTTTTCTCCTGTAGTCAGTGAAATATTTTAAGAATGATTCAGACTTGGATATAGGTTAAGGAAATATTATTTAGAAGTTTTACAGGGAGTCGAAGTGCTTATGGCTTGTCGGCCTTTAAACTCCTAACATTTGTGTTACCATTCCATCCACTATAAGAAGTTTTCTATAAAGCAGTATTTTTAGATATAAAGATGAACTGATCTCATCTTCAACTTGAAATTTTTTTGTAGTCATTGAATAAAGCAAAAATCAAGGCTCCTTTATTCACCTTTCTGCATGTTTTGTTGTGAGCTTTTTTGAAGTGTGGCCTGGATTTTTTGTTTCACAGTCCCGACAAAATTTTAATTTGCTTTTTAAGTTAAATTGCAGTGTTCTTTCAAATCACCTTCCAAAAGACAATTTAGTTAGAAAGCAGCTATCTGGAGAGCACCTGCTTGTGGCAGTGGTGTTTGTGGAAGGAGGGAATGGCAGGGTGGGAGAGATGCTTTCTGTTTTTCTTGTGAGTTAATGTTAATCTTTGGTATATTTCCATTAAATGTGATGATTTGAGCTGCTCCAGGAAAAAAAAAAAAAAAAAGGCGTTCGTGTATTGCAAGACAGCAATGAGGGTGTCCTGCTGCTGAAAACTACAGGTGCAATATTGCAAGGTCTTTACCTTGATAGCCTTTAAATGAAGTGCACGGTAATAAGATGTGCTTTGTTTTCTATAGACTGCACAAAAAAACTATTGGAATCCATAGGAGTGACAGGGCAAATGCATGATGAGATTAGTATTATGTTCAGAAGAACAGTAAAAAAAATACATTCCCTCAGGAAAATTGGAGTTGCATAGTGTGAGATTGTAATACAGCCATGAAAGAGCAGAGCCAAGTAGGAATTTTCTGCTCTCATTGAATAAGGCTCTACAGATCTTTTATCTTGATTCAGGCTCAGACATATGGTTATTATGCTGACTCACTTGGTAGTCGTATGATGTGAGGCCTGTTAACGTGAACCCAGACTTGTAAAAACACTTGAGCTTTTCTTTAAGGTAGAGGGGAGCTTGGGACAAAGAATGTGGTAACAACAAAGCACCAATGGTAGAATGAAGGTGTAGAATTGGGTGGTAAAGGTCAGAAGAATATTCTTGATTCTCTTGTATGAATTAGGGCAAAAAGAAAAATTTTGAAAATAGGGCATTGGGAAGTATGTCTTTGAGAAGGGATGTTTTATGGTATTCAGTAAGGAGCATGAAGTAAATCTTGCTTGGAGTGCTTGTGTCATCCATAGCAGCTTGGAGGTGCTTGGAGTGTAGTCTGAGAAATTAGTAAAATTCGCACCCAAAATAGGGTTTTGAAGAACAAGTACACCTGAACAGCTGAAAATAAAGCATGCAGCATGAGTATGAGGAAAGAGGAAGTTCTTTATTTCACACGTGGTGACCCCAGATGAAGAAGGCAAATGAGCTTGCATGAAGAGCTGTGCTGCTGCAGTACGTGCTCCAGCTTGCAGTCCTGACCAGAGAATCTTATCAAAACCCAAAACCTCATCATTTTAATGCAAGTCATTGCTTTTATCAAGGGGAAAAAGAGAATATTCAGAATTTTTGGAAACTTTTTTTTAAGACTATGAAAGATTCAGTCTCTGCATGATTCCCTTTATAACTGAGAGGTGTGTGATAAACCTTCAACCCCCTGCCACACGTGTGCCTGTGCAGCACTTTGAGGTGGTGTAAAATCCTTGTGCTGAACGTGAGCATTTGACTATTCCACCAAATCAGGACTGATCCAAAAATGCACAACAGTGCATTTTAACAACCAGCACCATTCTCTTGAGTTTTAGGATATGACATCAGTGGGTTTTGCATTGGACTTTACCCATTAACCTTTCTCTGTATGTGGAATGCCACTGGTTTACTGGGATTTGGGGCATGCTTGAATGACATTGATGGCTGGAGACTTGCTGTTGGAGGGGAGGGGTTTAAGGGCAAGGAATAGCAAGCAAAATCAAGAGCTGCAGTTATACCAGTCATACACTGTTAGATAACTTGGCCAATCCAGCCAAGTAGAAATGATAGCATCATACAAAAACAGGACCGGAGATGACTCTAGGAGGGACTCTGGTTCGGTTCTTGCCTGAGGGCAAGGTACAGTCTCTTAATGGCATTGGCATCAGGTATTTGGCTAAGCCATTTTTAAAGGCCTCAGATGATCGTCAATTTATGAAGCCTCTGTCCCACCTATCATTCTCTATCATTAAAAAGTATTCCATAACCTCAACCTTTAGTTTGGTTTGTGCAATTTGCATGCTGTTGCTGGCTTCATGAATATGAATAAACCTCTTCCTTTTCTTTTTGCTTTTGCATTATCTGAAGTTGAAAGTGTTTTATCTTATCCTATCCCCTTCTTCTACCACATCAACTCCTCTTTAGACTTTAAACAATAGAGATTTTTTCAGTCTGGTTTTATGTAGGTCATGTTTTGTCTGATTATCTTTGTGGCATTCTTTTGGACCTTGTCTGGCTTTCCTCATTCTTGAAGTGCAAAGATGCAAACTGTGCAGAACTGTGATTGAGAAGAGTTGGAAGGATTATTTCAGTCTGTTTTCTTTTTTATACAGCCCTATATAAATATAAACATAGTATATATTTAAAGAGTGAGAAACAGCATGATATTGTTGATTCATGTGCAGCTTGTGATCTGCCACAGCCAACAGCATTTTTTTTTTTACTGCAGAATTACTTGTTTCTCATCTGTTTGTGTGCAGTTGAGTATTTTTGCATAAAGGAAAAATCTTGTCCATTTTCTCACTGTCGTGGGTTCTTCTGAAACATTTTATCCGTATGTCAATATCAGTTTTAATTTGAAACCTGTCCAGTAGCGCACCACCTCCTCATCTTTATATTGCTTCTAGATATAAATACTCCATTTTATTCTGTATAATGCTAGAATAGTTTAGTTTGGAAGGTTGTTTGTGCAAGCCCTTGCTGCAGCTGCTCACTGAATGTGTTTGTTGCACTAGAACCAGCACACATCCCTGCAGATCTCAACACAATGGCTTGTATTTGGACTGTGACCCCTCGGAGTATTCTGGAAATAGCTTTCTCCCTTTTCCCTGTACTTGTCTAACTCGACTGTGCTTCTCTAGCTTGGTCAGCTTGTCCCTTCTGTTGCCAGTTAGGAGATCAAAGTTTGAGATTTTCAGAGGAAAACCACTTTAGTTTCTCAGTACAACTTTACTTCAGGGTTAAACAAAAGCTTTAGGTAGTCCATGTGAGCGTTAACTGGCTCCCACCTGTGGGGGTTTAATCTGGCTTTTCCTTGAAGCAGTATCTGGTTGTGAGTTGCACATTGTCAGGGCATGGCTTTACTATTTAGAATATAAAGCAATTACATCTGCATCTGCCCCTAAGCTGGGAGAAGTCAGCTCCCTTCAGGCTGCCAGGCTTTGACATCAGGGGAAGAAGGGGCATTTGGAAAACATGTAGCAATGGTAATAGTTGTTGCTATAAATCCCTTGTTTTGATCAAATGCCCATCAGTTTGAGGTAAATCAAGCTGCCTGATGAGCAGCTGAGCTGGGCTCAGAGGGGCTGGTGTGAGTTCTGCAGGAGGTGTATCAAAGGGAGAGGGAGGCAGAGCTGGGATGGGATGTGCTGCAGTGGGGCTAACCCAGCAAGGAGCAGTTATGCAGCTGTATCCTGCAGGAAAAATGGTCAAATACAGTCAGTGACAGGATGGAGAAAAGCCTTGGCCATGTGGGCTGTGATGGGCTGGGTCAGGGCCTGCGTTAGGATTTGGTCCTGAGGCTGTGAGAGACTGTGGGACAGGTTTTGATGGTGACATTTTGCTGGATAAGCAAATCCATTTAAAATCAGAATTACAGATTTCTTTAACAAAGACCAAGTTAGAGTTACTTAATGGATTAAACCAATGTCTACTGCTGTATTTTTTTTTTTTTTTTTGGTACAAAATGTTCTGTGTGCTAAGCATGCAAAAGGAGCTTAATGGCAAGGTTTGATTTTTTAAAAAAAAACGCTTTCTAATAAGGTGTGATTCATCTTTGCTATTCTGTAGTCTAATTAAAGATTAAAAATCCACCACAGAATACAAAACTGTAACATCGTTCTGCAGTTGCATAATTTTGTAGCACTTAAAAAGGATTGTTTCTAGTTCCTACACTACAAGTATTCTGTTGAGCTTGAGTATCCTCTACTGCCCCATGTTACAGCCTGCAGAGCTCATACTTCGCTCAGGTCGGGTTCCTTGATAACGCTGCTGCCCTAGTCTTATGTGGAAGTCAAGGGGATTTGATGGAAAAGATTTTCAGTAACTTGGGAAGTTTGGGATCAGGAAAAGCACAGCCTTTATCATATATGTTCCTGTGCGCTCAGAAAAAATGCACCTTTCGGTTCTCTGGAAAGCTGGTACATTGTTGCCGATGTGAGGCGATACGTTCTGCCTTGTTACCAGGAGGTTTCACTGGTAAACAGAAGGCAGAAGTAACAAGACCTTTAACAGTAATGTCTGCAGATTTAGCGAAGCTCACTATTGATATGTTTTGGGGTGGGGGAGAAATGCTGAGGAGAGAAAAGCTAAAGTGTCCTAGGGAAATGATTAGTCTTTACAGCCTGTATCTTTCTCTGAAAGACTGTTCTGAGACACTTAACTGTGTTCTGTATGTGGTTTTCTAGCATGGTTTTCTATGGTCCTAGCATGGTCTTTTAAGAGATCCTTCCTTGCTAATACTAAAATTAAAAAAAAAAAAAAAATGGCAGAGAAGGACATCAGCCCTTGTAGATGAAAAGAATTTTTTTTAAATACCTGAATGGTCAAAAGAGCTGGATTTTTTTTTTTTTTTTTTTCTTTTTAATCCGGTTACAGATAGCAGCGTTTATCATTCAGCCAACCAGAGAACCTTTCTACAGACATCCTAACAAAAAGCCCTAATAATATTTCCAAAGCAGATTAGAAATAACCTTCCTGCGCGACCTTGCCTCGGTGCCCTCGTGGTTCTCCGCTTGCTTTCTGGGCGTTCCGCTGCGGGGGCCGCGCCCTCCCCGGCCCTGCCGGCCCCGCTCGGGGGGAAAAACACCACACGGGGCATCTTCAGAACTTCCTTCCGTTTAATTTGATCTCTCGGTGTATAGTTACTTAGTGCGGTTCCCTTGTTTACCGAGTAATTATAGCTTTGAAATCTGTTTGGGTTAGCGTTTAGCTTCTCTCCATCCAAGGGGATCATAATATTGATGGAATATGTATTAGCCTGTTCTTGTGAGCAAAAGTAATTAAAAATATATCTTTATTATTTCTCAGTATGATAGCAGCCTATAATAAATTTTGAAGTGAGCTGTTCAAACAAAATATCCAAGTAATGTGCTTTTCTTCCTTTGCATATAGAAAATGAAGTCAAACCTCTTTAGTTTTACAAGATTTTAATTAAATTAGGGACTTCTAAAATGACATAAATTACAGAAGTGAAGCATGAGTGGTTTAGTACTGGGGAAAAAAAAAAAAGTCTTGACACCAAAATTTAAATAGTGTAACACAAACATTAAAGTGGCCTTCAACAATGACTTGAGGATTAGAACTGTGGATATCAAGAATTAAAGGATTTTAAAGGAATAATCTTTCTGTTTTGATTATTACAAGCTAGTACTGATATATTTGACCTACGGAAAAGCTTTTCCCTTTAGCTATGTGCCATCTAATAGCTTTTATTGTTGTTCTCATTATAAAGAGAATGTCTGTAAATGAGTACTTGAATGTTTGCTATTTTTCTCATTTGGCTATGGTAACATTGGGAGATAAATACAGAAAAGTAATTATTATTCCAACTTAATAATACAAGCTTGGTTTTAATGTACACACTTCCTAGATTGAAGTAAATGAAGANTCTGAGCAAAGAAAGTGTGCGGTGTTCAAGAAATCATGATAAATTGCCAAATATTTTTACATCCATGATACTCTTAGGTTTTGTCTTGTTTGTTTCCCTTAAAAAAATTCCCAAACAGTAATATTTTTGCTACCTTTATGAAAGTGTTTTCTCTGAAATATATGTAGACACAAGTATTTAAAAGGACAGTGTTTCTGTTGTATGAACATACTGAGTTATGTGTATTCCAGAAATACTTTGTTCAATCTTAATGTTTTGGCAGAACTGGAATATTGGCAAAACATTTCAGGTTCTTGTATTTTTACAGATACAGTAATTGGTAAAATGCTTGAAAATGGGAAAAAAACCCCTAAGGATTTACATTGTACGTAGCTCTTCCCTCTTTTTTTTCTCCCAAGTATATGCTTGAAATGTGATTGTTGATGCTTCCTTTCTGTACTTGGCCTTCAAAAAAATCCTGAAATTGAATATCAGATATTTTCTGTGTTCTGCCTGTAATGAAAGGGTCTTGGAATGTAACCTGATTAGGGCAAATTTCAGCATAAACCTGAGTCAGTGTCACCTTTACGTATTTAAACTATAGACCAAGATAAAAACAGCTGAATTTTAAGGTTAATTTTGATTGATCATTACCAAAAATTAATTGAAATTGTTTGGTCAGTCACAGATAGTATCTTTTGAGTTTGCTGCAGCTTCATGTCACACCCATGCAGTTACAGATATTCCAGCATATCTCCAGTGTGAGCACAAGATATTCAAGTCAGCAGGTTTGTATTCCAGGTAGAAAGTTGGGCATTTTGGTTCAGGACACGACGTCGTGCTCAGGGCCTGGTGCAGAATTGGGTTCAGTGGTGCCCTCGGACCCTGGCACTTGCTGGCCATGATCACCCAGGGTTCAATCCAGCCCTGTGCCAGTCGGATCCTGCCCCAGGGTGTGCAGGGCTGCAGAGATGAGGCTCTCTGATGGCCCCTTGAACAGATGAGCATCTTCATAGAGCTCCTGAGGGTCCCCCTGGGGGCTGGATTGAGGACAGGAGTGGTTCCCATTGGCCAAGAGCTATAGATTTGGAATGGGTGCATAATTGAGTCTTTGTGCTCCTTTTTTATTTTGGAAAGAGCTTTTTTTACTTTATGTTTTCTGGGTTGGGTTTTTTTTGTTTGTTTGTTCGTTTGTTTTTCCCCCCATGAAGAGGGCTGTTGCTGATGGAAAAAAATAACTTTCACCTGAATGTCATAAGATTTAGTAAAGGAGTAATTGCTTCTAGTGAGTCAACAGTTAAAAATATCCGTAGCTTTTTTGTTGTTTATCTTTTCTTCTTTTCTCCCTTGGTGGGAGGTAGCACAGACATGGGCATTTAATGGTTCTATTTACTGGTTATACAGTACCCAGAGAAGAGGAGTGCTCAGTAACTCTGCTTATTCTGTGCTTCCCCCTCCTCTGTCTTCCATAATGATATTCAGGCTGTGGAGGGGTTGAAATATCAGCCTCATATCTGAAGACAAATTTACATTTCACTCCAAACACCTTAATTTAATGAAGGTATTATGCTGTTGGTGGGTACTTAATTATGCTAGAGGCAGAGCTGAAATTTAATACTGTTCCACATGCAGGGAAGATTTACTAGTAACTTATTTTCAAAAGTCCTCTAAAAGACTAATGCTTATGCAGTCTACTCTTGGTTTTAAAGCAGATTAGAATAACCCAAACTTTCATAAATAAAATTTCATTTTAATTGCTCAATGAAGATAATGTATGTCTTTTTAGATTATGGGTTTTTGAGGAGATATCAGGATTAGCTGGCTCTGCAGCAATGATCAATGCAACGTTTGCTGCCCTTAGCATCTAAACCTTAATGATTTACACCCAAACAAATGTAATCATTCAGGACAAGCAATGCTGTACGTGCTCATCTTATATATAAATCAAGGTGACAATTTGAAAATTATTGCAGAGCACACCTGTTGGTTTCTCTGTGACAGTTCCTCTCACACAGCAGAAATCTGCCTTTTCAATCTCAGCTTACCATGTTCTTTCTAATAAGAGGACATTACTCTGAGGCATCATTTCTCAGCTTTGACTCACGGCACGTTCTCAGAGTCTGAGGGGTAGAAGTGTGGTGACTGTTGGAGGGGAGTGTCTCTGTGATGGGACATTTCTGAGGGACTGAGACGCCAGGAAAAGTCAAGCAAGCATTTGTTTATGTGCAAGTCCTAGGAGATCTCTCCAGTAACGGTGAAGAGCAATCAGGAATGTTGCTCCAGTAAGCCCGAGCTGTGTTTGCCCAGGCTGGCTGTGGGCTAGCTCAGTGTGGAATGCCCACGCTGCAGGGCTCTGTCTGGGAGGGAGCGGGGCCAAAGCGGGTGTCGCTGCTCCGCAAACACAGTTTGTGCAGATCGAGCCCAGCTTACCTCTCTTTATGGGTCAGAGCCAGTCTGCTGGCACAGCTGTTCTGGCCGGAGGGCAGTCCCACCCAGCTGCAGCCCGAGGGTCACTCTGCTCAGGCCCTTAGGGAGTTGCAGGCTGGATATTGTTGATATGTATTTACCGTGTTTATACACCTGTGCTGAGGTGGGTTTACTTGTGGCACTGAGTGAGGCTGTCTGGAGGGATTTCTGAGTCCAGGGCAAACAGAATGGCTTAGAATATGCTACAATACACAGATTAACCTTACACAGGACAGTAATGTGAAAATACAAGCTGGAATGCTGACGGGAGATGTCATAGTAGGATTTATTGATGACAGAGGCAGGGTAACTGAGAACTCAATTAAACAAAAAATTGATGCAATTATTATCAGCTAGTAATTTTATCTTAATTACAACCAACAATTTCTTCCCAGTGCATCAAGATACTCTACTGCTGCTTTGGGTTTTTTACTGCTGCTACTCTGTTGCCCAGGTAGAGAGATGTCTTGTCTGTTTGCTTTGCTTTGTTCAACTAAACTTGACAGAACTGTTTCTTCAGTTGAGACTTTTTCTAATGAAGCCTTTAAAACAAAACCTGCTGCCATTTTTGGGGGTACTTTTTTTATTCAAAGCTATCATCTCATTTAAACATGTGACAGTTTCATGCCTGATAACTTTCCTAGCACTAATTCCTTTTAAATGAGAACCTAATATGACAGTTCCTGAGCCCTAGATGTCCTGTTTCTTGTCACTGGGCAAGAGAATTAGACTGAGTGACTTCAGCTGGGGAAACATCTGCTGTAGTTCTGAGGTGATTGCTGGTTTTTGGCTACTTCAGCTGTAAATCATTCTGTTGTTAAAAGAATCCATTTTGGAGTTTTAGAAGAGGAGCCCTTACAGTACCACCAAGTCCTAGGGCAGAGATCTTTTAAAAAGGTGAGAAAAAACTTTCTAGAAATTTCCGATGTTTCACTGTTACTGGAAGTGTTTATATTTGGGGGATTTCTTGGTAGAAGGAATTTTTCAGTGCAGCAGAACTTGGAGTCAGTGTTTCTGAGATCACAGTGAGTTTGGTACAGCAAGGGAGGTTCTATTTCATTTGGGCTGCTTGCCCCTTGCTTAAAAACATAATAACTTTATTCCTTCAACCAGTTGGGGAAGGAAACAAGTTTAGCAGATGACTGTCTGTTGCTCCAAAGCAGAAGGCACGTGCTGTGTTTTCAGCTACAAGAAGCCCTGCAGCAAAGCAGGTTAGTGCCAGGTGGAGGCTGAGGCTGTCATCATTGTGCAGAGACAGCAGCTGAGGTGATGAATGGCTGAGGACAGGGGACAAGGGACAGTGCAGGGTGAAACATGTCCTGTCAGTGCACTGCCAGTGGTGTCTGGGTGTGCTCCACATCAGAAAGTGCTGTGAAATAGCAAGGATGTGGCTATGCTGTGCAGAAAGAGGAGAAGACTGCCTAATGGCATGTTGTGCTTTTAAGACTGATTTAATGCTTTTGCCATAATAACCAAAAGGCTTAAGCAAACAGCTTTGATGTTTAATTCCTTCTTTGCTTTGAGACAACCAGTTGTTGTTTCTGGGCTTCCAGCACATTTTACTTTGAAACAAACAAAATTAAAATCCTAAAGAGACTTAGTCTGGTATACTTTTCTTTCCTATGAAGCATATCCCTTATGAAAGCAGCTTAGGTGAGGAGCATGTTATATTGGAGTTGGGACTTCAGAAATTACACTGGAGAAGTAGCAAGTCTCAAAAACAATATTATGTACATGATCAGCCTCATAAACAGTGAGCTCAGGATTCTGGCTCTGTGTTGCAGTTAAGCATCTCTGACAAATCAGGGCTGCAGAGTCAGTGTACCACTAGTGGAGAAGAAAAGACATCAGCACTTTGAGGGAGTGCTGCAGAGAGCATGAATCTGGTGAGTTTGGAAGAAAGGGAAAGGTGGTGAATAAGCTGAAGGGACAGAGTAGCCAGCTGCTTATTTTGCAAGCTAGGAGATGTGGCATTTGCCAGCTATGAATATTAACTACAAATCTGGGAAAATATGGAAATTGAAGCATTTTAACAAGTCACAAAATTGAGATGAAGGTGCTGAGGTAATTCCTATTTAAAACTGCATTTTGGTATATTTCTCATAAATATTAGTATTATCGTACAGATTGCTGGAGCATGTGGCATGTTTGTTTGCTTGCCACTTGTCTAAAGCAGCATACTCTTCAAAACATTAACAGCATATTTCTCTCGAGTTTTTAACTGCCATAAAAATGTTTTTGAGCAATTTAAAACAGGGAATGAAACAACTGCAAGATGTAATCTCTGTCCTGTTTAGAGGAAGCAGAAAGGAAAATAACTTTAGCCACATTTCCCTGCAGATGTTCCACTTGATTATTGAATGATATGGTGCACAAGAGATGCTCATGCAAGTGGTATTTGACAGTGCCACCTATTGCTAGAAATGCAGAACTCAAATGAGTATTTTTGTTACGAGTATGCCTAAATTGAGCAGAAAAAGGAATTCATCTTCTAATTATTTCAAGGTCATTTAGCTATATAGATATAAGTTTGACTTTGTCTTTACGTCTATGAAATGGACTGCACTTTTAAAAACTGGATTTATCATACAGTTACATCAGATGGTGAAATAAATTTCTATTCCAGAAAACTTGCAGCTATTGGCACATGGTTGAATGCCAGTGACTGTATTTTGGCTAACTCTATTAAGCCTGATTGTTCCTCCCCCTTTAATTGATGACAAAAGATTGATCCTAAAAGTCCTCAAACTGCTTTAGATTTAGCAAAGCACAAGAAATTAGTTTTTTTCCAGTCCTTGGAGTTAATGTGAAGAGAATAGAAATGTTTTTAACATGCTTCCAAAATTTCTATGAAATGTAACTTGCTAATGATAATACTTTGAATACAAAGACTTAATGATCTGGATGCATCTTAATGCTTCGTATCCTTTATCAGGTCTTTCAGTTTGCAAGCATGAAAGCTGATTTCTCTACCTGCCTTTTCAAGGATGGTATTTGTTTTATTATAGAAGCCTAACTAATGCTAATGGTAGGAATAATTAAAAATTTATAGGGGCAGCCTGAGATCAATTTTAAGTTTTAATTGTGGTTTTCATTACTGATCCTTCTTACTGCCTCAGTCCTGCTGCTCATCTCTATTAGAGAGACACCCAACCCTAAACCTCCTCCCCAATTTTGGCTTATAATCTTTAATGGAAAGAAAAAAAAAAATCTGTGTTTTTTTTTTCTTTTTTTTTTTTCCTTGATGGATCTAAATGGCAAGGTAAGAGCAGGAAAAGATGAAACAGCTTGGGAGCAATTTGCTCTTTCTCAGGTCCAGGCAGGTATCTTTGAGGAGTTTATTGCTGCTTCACATAACTAATATTCTTTGGCTGAAGCTGTCCTCCTTCCTCAAAGATCGACCAGTCTTCTGTTACCCCTGCTGAGCTTCTGAAGAACTGCATTGCTGAAAAGCTTAAGGGAATCAAAGGAAGCAGTTCTCCAGTATATAGGCATCTGTAGATTTAGAGAAGGTTCAGAAGGAAAAAATCAAGTATCACCTATCCACCTCCCGACCGTAGAAAAATGGTGTGGAGAAATCTGACTTCATCATCCTAATTAAGTTCAGAGCTGAAATCTAATTTAGCCAAAGCAAAAATAGCTTACTTATTTCACGGATGGATTTTGTGGCTCTCTCTCCTTGCTGAATCTCCTCTGCAATTCACATTCCTCTGCTGAATCTCTCTATACATTTAATCTTCTTTATCGTTGTAGCTACCTGCTCCCTCGTGGTGTTCTTTAGCATCCGTCCACCTGTTTGGCCATCCTCTTGTTCATTCATCTGCCTCTCCCCTGCCCCAGAATTAGAGCATCTGAACCAAGCCAGCAGCCCTTCAATTCTCCCTGCAAAGTTTAAACCCCCTTTATAACTTTCCCTTATGCAGATTCTGTAGACGTAAAAAGGAAAACAACTTTGAGCAGTCAAATAGGTGTCTTTGGAGGAATCCGTGTGCCGCCTGAAGGCTCCTGCTCCAGACGTGGCACAGAGGGCGAGCGAGGCGAGCGAGGGCCCCGGGACGCGCGTCCGGGCGAGCGCGGGGCCAGCAGAGGGCACTTCAGCCGGGAGTGGGAATGTGCTCAGAGCTGCCAGATCCCGCGGAACTGGCTGGCTTGGATTAGAGATGGGTTTTTTTTTTTT
>WAAG01039598.1:0-19960 GCA_013390105.1 Tichodroma muraria | reverse complement strand
CAGGAAAAAAGGTGGCTGTCTTGCTATGATGGTACTCAAGATCAAATGTGCAGTGAAGAGCACTGGCAAGCAGCACACAGCACTGCAAGAGATGCATTTCAGTGTGTTAGTTGCATAAAACACAAGCACCACTTGTGGCTTTTAATCCTGTTCGTAATACTGCTAAACTAAACAGATTTGCACTAAAAAGAAGGGTCATGTGAAGTGATGTTGGTATGTTCTACCTTTTTGAGTTATTTCTGTGGCACGCATCAGCAAATTGTTCTCATAACACTTCAAACTGGCTTGAAAGCTAAAAGCACTGACGAGTCTGGAAGTGAAATTAGGAGAGTGCAGGGCTTTTTTTTTTACCTCCATCTTTTAAAAAAGTATTTTTATTTAAAATGTTGTATTAGCCAGATGAGATTGCTCTACAGGATGGGAAGGAGACTGTCAAGAAATATCTTGATGAACTAATAGACTGATGAACACTAAGGGGCTATTTGAACACTAAGGGGCTGTTTTAGTATTAATTTTAGATTACCACCAAGGTAAGAAGTCTGAGTTGTCCTCTTGACCATCATGACAGGAATAGATGACAGGAGAAGTTGGTCAAGGATGTATATGAGAGGCTGGATGGGCACAACTGAGCCTGATGGCACCTGGAACAGGATTGTTTAATTCTAAATTACAAGTATGCCATTTTTATTAAGCAATGATTTTCATCCACAGTTTTGTAAGTCGCTGCGTTGCAAGTTCTGTTACTTGGATCCTCACCTAACCTTGGCCTATAGGTGTTTTCCTTTTTACATGATAAACAAAAGCTATAGCTTTTCATTATACCATATGTGTAGACTACTTACACTGACCAAGTAATTGTGCTACTCATGTCAGCACTGGAACCTTTAGGCACAGTTTCTGGTCTTTACTTCTGGTCTTCCTTCCTCTTTCCATGTGAGCTGGCCTTGCTACTGCTTGCATCTCAAACCATTCTCATTCTGTTGCATAGGAGGTCTTGGAAATCACCCTAGTCATGGCAATGTGTTTGTGGTATTGTTATATTATTATTTTAGGCTTTCTCCATTTGGCAGTGGTGCCTGGCAGGGTGTCTCTCAGCTGTCTGCAGAAGAGTGCTGAGGCTCAGCAGCTGATAGTGCAGGCACTAACTGCGCCATGCAGGGCAATGCAGAGCAGAAGGAGGAAAGGGGCTATGGCTACTGTCACTCTTGGTCTTGCGTGTTCTCTTTCAGACTAAAATTAATTTCATTTCACAGCTATTGGGCCTCTTAACTCCAAAATAGTCCATGAGAAACTACTGGAGTAATTCCATTTACACCAGAGGGCATTAAATTATGTCTCTGATGGCACTGGAAACTCTATTTTCATTTGTTAACAGTTTCAGCCTACATAATATTTTTCTTTAAACTTGCATGTTCATCTTGTTAATTTTCTAAACATGGGGTTAAAACACTGAAGTGTCAGTACATACTTTCTGTAGTAATGATACTACTGACTTTTGCACTGAATATTTAGTTTCATGAAAAATACAACTTCATTTTTTAAGGCAGGTAATGTCTGAAGAAGTCTACAACTTTTCAGATACGTGCGGAATCAAAAGATTTAATTCACCTCTGCTGTATTGCTTCTGAACTCAGTAAATTTGCACTAGTGTTCAATTTGAGCAAACCTTTCCAGTCAACTGTCAATCTGCTCTAGTCTTTAACTTCACTGTTGAAAAACCTCTAAAGTAGGTTTTGGAGATCTGTTTGGTTAAGAGAGAGGGAGATTTCTTCTTTATTCACAAATACTGAATACATAAAAGAGCACTTGAGCTGAAAAATATCTTGTAATGCTGATGTTCAAGCACAAGCAATTACCAGATGGGTGCCAGGAGAAGAAAGATCTGTAAGGAAATGAAAAGCCCCAGAATGCATCCCATGCAGCAAGACACGGTGCAGAGAGCCCACAACTAGCACTAGCAAANAAAAAAAAAAGAAAAGAGAGAGAGCAGCTTTCATTCATCGTTTTTGATGCGGACTCTCTTTACTGGAAGTTGGGACACACCTTCTTTATCATTCAAAGCACTTTTTTATGTGCCACTGTTGAGTTATCAAAGTGATAAACTGTGGCCTCTGGCAAAAGAGTTAAAGGGAGAAGGAGGACGACATTAAAAGAAAATTTAGGAAGAAAACCAGACTAATTTTCTTGATCTGTTTTACACTAACACATAATCTTTCAAAGTTGCATTAGCAGTAATCTTTAAACGTCCTGGGCAGAAACCTCAGGGGAGCACTGTAGGGAATTTTCCAACCCTGGTAAAAGGGAGAAATAAATTGCTTAATAAGCTATTCTCCATTTGTAATCCTTATTACATTTCACCCTAATCACTGAGCATTAACAGCAGCAGCTGTGATAGCAGAAGTCATACATTTTTTCAGATCAGACAGTTTTCCCTATTTTTCTGAGAACTTCATTTTCCAGTACTATTTTTGGATTTTGGGAACCTTTATTTAGCAGTGTAAATTTTAGTTTCCAGAAGCACAGAAGAAGATTTTGTAATGAACTTACTGAAGGCAAATTGCTGTTATTTAGTATCAATGAGATGAGTTGTCAAGAAGTTTAAGATTTTTAGAAATTTAAAGGGCCAGATAAGCTCAGGAAGTTAAAGTATTTTGCTAAATAAGATTGTATTTAAGACTGCTTCTTTTCCAGTGGAATTTGTACTCTTCAATCAGTGTGAAAGGTTTGTCAATGGAGGGCTTAACCTGGTAAGCAAACAAATACCTAAATAGGCTCTTGGTAAGGGGGTGTTGCTTTCCTGTGGTTCTCGGAAAACAACATACATGAAAGGTGGTACAATCTGACCTCTAAACACGCTGTGAAGATTGGTAAGCAATCCAGGGCATCTCCCACAGACTGAGGAAAGCTCTTCCAACAGATAAAGATCTGTTGCAGCAATATTAGGTTTAGATTAAACAGTGGATTTGATATTTTCTACTATTTGACCTATTTTTTATTGTCTTTTTGGTAGAAAGTAGTGTTTTCTCTATCTGACATTTTTGGCACTTGTGAGCTGCATTTGGAAATGAGCCTGGAGCCTCACCCCAGGTATTCCACTGGAGAAATGGAGACCTGACCCTTCAGTTAATCACGGGGATGTGCTGTGCAATGCTTGAGATAACATACATCCCTCAAACCAGCACCCAGAGTTGAGGTACTTCTGTGCCATAGCCTGCTGGTTACTCTTGCCAGGCACATAGGAGACAGTGGTTGCCTTCCTTCTGCCACTAATGCACCCATGCCTACTTTCCCTTGGGAGGCTTTTCCCACATTTTTCTTTTGTTTTCTCTGTTAGGTATGTTTGCTTCTACAACACCATCAATGTCATTTTCCAGATGAGACATTTAATTGAGGTTTTGTAAGGTCTGCACCGTTGTCATTCATGTTTTTCCAATGCAAGAAATTATCTTCCTGATGCTTTCAAATGGAACCTGGGTTAAATCTGAGGGTTCTTCTTTAGATCCATAATAAGGTCACAAAAATACTGGTCAGGCCATCCCATGCTAGGACATTTGACAGTTTTCTTCAGGATTTGGTCCATGATACAGCTGCAGTTCACAGTCCAAGAGAGACCAAACAGTGTGTATTTGACTTGGACTAATATGTCAGCTCAGATCTGGATTTTGCCTTCACCAGTTTTTCATTCTGCATGGTATACAATTTCGCAGTCTAAATCACAAATCGTCCATTTGGGGATTAAAAAAGTCAATGTTTCTCAGAGGAGCAGGGGAAGAAGGAGACCCTTTCAGCAACAGCTTGGCATGGTAAGAGCAGAGCAATGCTGACATATATCTCCTCGGAACATATTTAAAGTCCACATGGATGTGATCCTGTGCAGCCTGCTCTGAGTGAACCTGCACTGGCAAAGGGATTGGACTAAATGTTCTCCAGACATCCCTCCTAACCACAACCATGTGTGATTGTATGATGAAGTATAGAAAAAACACTGCCACTGGACATCTTTCCAGAGTATTCTCTGATTTCATGTGGACTTTGGCACTGCTGTCCTTTATGGCTCTGATTCACATGTGCTTTCATCTGCTGCTTCAGATTCTCATCTGTGCTCACAGTATCAGAGTACTGCCATAGGTCAGTGCGATGGCTGTGTGTTTCTTTGTCCCAAGTTAATTCTGAATCCCCCTGTACTATTTTGCTAAACACTTCTTGTCCCAAATATGAATTACGCCTCTTGTTAGAGGTTCACCAAATTTCTTAGTCACAGATCTGCTTGCCGTTCCCCTTTCTTTTTGTACTTTATACTGCTTACATGTTTCAACTTTATGAGGCACCTTACTCTTCATTCTTTTCTACAATGTTTCACAGTTGACTCCATTTTCTTCGGTCAGCTGGAAGCTCCTACAAAGTACTTTTGGGCTGCCTGTTACTATAAATTAGGCTGATTTCTGATTGTTTTCCTTTTTGCTGAGACTCAGAGCTTGTGGGTAAAACATAGGTTGTCTTCTCCAAGATGATTCTCCCGGCTTCTTTTCCTGGGTTCAGTATACACTAAGAGTTGTGACTCTGATGGAGATCTGTGTCTTTTGGTGTCTGAGCCCTACCTGTAAAGCACTAGGACTAATTTCACAGCAGTTTTATAAAGGTCTGTTTCCCTGTAAGTGTGACTTGCTGTAACCCTCCCACTCTGCACATGGATATGATGGGCAGCTCAGTGAGGACGGGAGAAAAGACAAGAGATGTGACAGATAAGAGGAATTGAGCTGTGGAGGAGGTGTGGCTGGGCTGATGTATTTTGTTTGATGTAACAAAGTGAGCTGACCAGCCCCTGGAAGATGTTGATGGAACTGGTAGATGTTTTTAGTGGGACAGCATATTTTATTCAGGAGGACCCCAAGGAACAAAGCTGGATTATTTTGACAAGTCAGCATGGAAAAATAATATTGATCCACCTAGCAATCATACCTCCTTATTCTGTTTGTCTTATGCTTCAGATAGCTCCTTCCCTTTTGTGGGTGTGATAGGAAAGAGTACTAACCTAAAATGAAGTGTAGATATAACATCTTAGGAACTACTTGAGGTGGGATGCCTAGAAGTATTGCCACTGAATTTTCTGACAGGTGTTTCTTTTGCATTATGCCTTTCAGATAGAGAGTCTTGGTAAGAAAGGTGTGGTGAACCTCAGACCGGTCTGTTTACTTGATCTGAAAGTAACTTTTAAGCTAGGTGCTTAATCCTCTCCTGTTACTCAAGAAGCTGTCACTGAGACCAGGAGTTTCAGCTGAATCATTGCCATGATTGAGTCTGTCTGCACTTTGTATTTTAAATAAAATAGAAACATCTTAAAGTGAACTTTTTATTAATAAGTGTTTAAATGTAATGAAGTATTTTTAAAACAAATGGATATTTGTAAACTTTAAATGTGTAGAAAAAGTTATTTAAAAATGCCATCATGCATGATATGGTGCTAAAACAGCTTCAGGGTACCTCTGCCTGCATAATCTCCTGCAAAAGTGTGAATCTCTGTTTTATATGGAATGGCAGAATTGTTTATGGAGTTTTTATAAGTAATAGAAGACAAATAATCTTTACAAGCAGTATACATGTATGATATATTTCAAAAGGATAATTGAGTTAAATTATATTAAGTGACGTAATGTGCACAGCTTTCATCAGCAATACATTGAGAACATTTTTGTGACTTGGGAAAAAGACTCTCAGAAGGGTTTGAGTGGAACCAAAGAGTCACTTTGGCTGCCAGAGAGTTGTGCAGGGGCTCCTTCCATCTTTGGCCAGGTTGGGCAAATCCAGCCTAATCCGGTTAGTCTTTAGATATACAGGTCCACCTATAAAATACAGCATATGTAATCATGTTTATATGGGCTCTGGGCCAACAGCGAGAAGCATGGGTGAGTTAGCATGTTGAAATGCACAGACGTGAATATTAATATGCAAGATCATTAATGTTTTTGTTTGAGTTTATCTCATTAAAAACTGTGTTCACTGTATTTTTGGAGACTGAAGGGTTTTTGTTTGGTTTTTTTTTTAATGTAGAATCACTTGATGGGCATACTGTGCAGGTTGTACAATTATTGTGAAAATGAGAGTCACCTTTTGTAACCTCCTCCCTTCTTTATTAGGTTATCTCTTGCCTCAGTGATCCTCTCCCTAATGCATTATAATTCTCTGTACCAATGGGAGCAGTTCGATCCTATTTTGTCCCCTCAGGGCACCTCAGCATATGTGAATGGTTAACTCTGATCTCAGATAACTGGTTGCATTCTTTCGGGAAGCCCAAGCCAGTGACATTATTTTAACCTTTTACCTACTTAACTTTTCCCTAAAAAACTACAGTTCCCTCTGCTCTATGTACCTTGCATGCCCAGCAAAAGGCTCAGGTATTCCCAGCAAATATATAACACATGATACATAACACATACTGAGAACATATGCTTGTAACTTGCAAAATACTATCATTCTCCTCCATGTTATTGTCCAGTCTTTGCTGCTGAAGGAACTGCAGAGATGACCATTTTAAATAGTTTTGCAGTTGGAATCGTACGTTTCTCCAACACGCAGTGTCACAACAGGGTTGGCAAAGACAGCCTGAAAACAAGCATGGGCCCAAATTGCTACAACAGGCTGATGAAATGCTGTGGAAAAGCAGTGTTGTAAGTCAGGCAGAGGTGAGCAACGGGCACAGGGGCTGGGAGTGTGGACAGTCCAGACTCCAGGAAACCCAATCTGCTGAAGCCTCAGAAGGTGCAGAGGTCATACCGTCAGCCTCCAGTGTGGGAAGCTGCCTCTTGCCCAAGGGTCACCATGGTGCTGATGATCCTGAGGAAGGAGCCCAGCTCAGCCTAGCTGTGCAGATGTAATGTGATCTACAAGGTCAGGATGTACCTTAGACCTCTCTTGCTGTTTGGTGCATTTAAAATACAGCTTGAATCCATGCCAAGGTTCATGGACCTGACCTGGTTGGCTCACAGAAACTCTACAAGGGTTGATGGATGGTCATGGGAAGGGCACTTGGAATATCTTGGCTGAAGCACACATAAATCATAGGGATGTGGCCACAGGGTTTGCAGGGATGTTCCCCAAGAGATCTGCCTGCACAACTCTGTGCAGAAGCAGTTCTTGGGCAAATAGCCCGAGGCTGTGCTTTGATGGAGCGCCCTGCCACCAAGGTGTGCTTGGATGGGTGGAGGACCTAAAGACATAGAGGGCCATTCACTTATCTGCAGTGGCATTCTTGTGGCAAAGGCATCAGGAATGTTTGTGGAAAATAACATTAAAATCTGACCTTTTTATTCAACACTGAAAACCAGGAGAAGATAATGTACTATCCAGACTAAGGCAGTTGCTTGCAAACTACAGTTTTACTAATAAGAACATTTGAGTTGGTAAGAATGGGAAAAAAGTGGAGACACAGAAGTAATTTTGGCTTCTTTTCTTTTCCCCTCTTCTTTCTTTTTTTTTCCCCCTGAAACATCCCACAAATCTCCACTGGTTCAGGAAAAAACCCCAAACAAATGTTCCTTTTTGGTTTCTGTTTATTTTAAAATCAAATTTGGGTTGAAAGAACAATTTGAAATGACAGGCTGAGCTTCTGTACTGAAAATGTCAAAAGGAAGAAATAAAATGTAGTGGTGGGTAAATGGTGAGGTGGAAGCCTGAAACTGTTAATATTGATATAAATTTATGACTAGTTTTGAGCTACAGGGAAAAACACAGTGACCTACAGACCATGGGTTTGAAATCTCCATGTACTGGGCCAGGGATTAAAATAATAATTGTTCAAACACAATTATTTTCATCATGAAGGCTGCTGTCTTCAAGAAATACTGCCATTCTGCTTATTCATCTTGAGATTTCTGTGCAGCGTCCTCCTTTTCCCCCACTTTGCCTGGGGACCAGTAAGACAGTTGAGTAAAACAGATACTTGAAAACAAAATAGGAGGGAAGTATCTCCTTAAATAAAATTGTCAAGCTTGGAAATGTTCTGCCACATGTGTCTGAATTGTTGTTATTAATTACTAGAGCATAGAAGATTGCTCTGGACTGAGTGCTAACAGATTCTGAGCAAACAAATATTCCCAAATATTCCCAATTCCCACCCTGAGGAGCTCAGTCTGGGTCAAAGCCCACCCTGAGGAGCTTAGTCTGGATCAAAGGCTAAAGGCATTTTGGCAGGATAGGAAGAGGCTGAGAAGCTGCAGTACAGCTTGATAGACGATGATGCTAACAGACATCTTCTAATGGTCTGCCTGAAGGCCTTTTTAGTGAAGTAGGGCTTTAAAAAAACATTAAGATAGAAGGAAAGCATGGAAGCACCTCGGGAAGGCAGTGGCTAAGGGTGATGTCAGTAGCTGGGAGAGGCTTTTAGCTTTGCACTGGAGAGAAGATTGGCAGGTTAAGTCCAGGGAGAACAGAGGGCATGGGCACAGGTGTGAGTTACATCCATCTCAGATGGGGTCACCAGTGCACTGAGGAGTTAAAGAGCAGTGTAACAGGGAGAAAATGCTTTTAAAAATGTAGGGGAGCAGTTGGTCCTGTGCCAAGAAGTATTAGAAATAAGCCCAGGAATATGAACCCCAGTTGATATATTGGAGCCCAGTACAAGAGGAGCAGGTAGGGTTTGAGGCTCTTCTTAGAACTGCTTGCTTGCCCAAGGAAGAATTTAGGAAAATAATTGCATTTGTAGCTAATGGTTCACCTCTGGATTATTTTGAGGTAAGCATTGATGCTTTCTTGGAAAGGATACTGAGGTATATTTTTCAAGAACTGAATGCTCTTTATACTCTCTTGCTTATGAAATAAACTCTGGCTGACAGATTTTGTCCATTTGGTTTCTTTGGGGTTTTTTTGAGGGGTGGTGATTGTGGTGAGAATGTTGACGATTTTTTGTTTGTTTTGTTCTGTTGTAGTAGCAATGGCATTTGTTGTCCTAGGCTGGAAGTAAGATCAGCCCCTGTGAACATGAAAAAATTCTAATCTGGTGATATGGAGTGATAAAAAGGAGTTGTGGGAAAATGAATATGGTCCATTTTTCCATAGATTAAATCAGCAATAACTTGTGCAAAGAGAACAGGTGGAAGGGTGTAATGTTAGAGGCACGAGCCAAACTGTGACGAGGGGATAGTGTTTCTGGAAGAGGACAGAACACTGTTATGATAAGGAAGACCATCCTTCCTCCAAGATTTCTCTCAGAGACGAGCTAGAGTATCAGTCCAGGTGACAAGTGTTGATGAACTAGTAGGAGAAGTTGTAATGGATGAAAATGGGAATAAAACATAGAAGAGGATATGGAATGGTGAGAAACAGTACTATGCTAATAGATAAGAAAAGGTGA
Source organism: Tichodroma muraria (assembly GCA_013390105.1). NCBI lineage: Eukaryota > Metazoa > Chordata > Aves > Passeriformes > Sittidae > Tichodroma > Tichodroma muraria. The sequence goes on along the minus strand of WAAG01039598.1, from coordinate 10,614 downwards.
AGCCAAAAAGGAAGGGCACAAGTATAACAATTCCTTGCACATCACATCTCACAGGATGGAGTGTCTTGGGGAAAAGCTTAGGGAGCTGGTGACCAAAGAACAGCTGTACATTAAATGAGGAGTGGGAGGTGAACTGTTTGCAAAAAACATCTTAATTCAAGACCCTTCTTTTGAATGGAAGTAAAAAGGGCTGTGAATTGCATGAAGTTGTGATGATGATAAAACATACAACTGAGGGATGGAATGGTTCCTTGAGCAGAAAATGAAATTACTGTGGATGAATGTGACAAATTGAGAAAATAGAGGAAGAAAATCTTGAATCAGAAGGCTGATGGAAAATAACTAGATGAAATTCAGGTAATAGCATGGCAGAGAAGAGATTGTACAGTGTTGCATGAGAATGATAGAGATAGTAGAAATTGCAAGCAGCAGCAATACAGCAGGGACTACCCACCTCCTTAAGTCAGTTCTCCTCCCTTTCTGGGGTTTGATCAAAGATGAGAAAAATTAGATACTATACTGGATTGTCAGGTCAGGGTATATTTGCCTTTGTTAGTCTATCTGCAGTGCTTGAGGGCCGAAGCCTTGGGTTTGATTAAGCATCCCTTTCTGGACTTATTTTCATATACAGTGATTGTCTTTCAGCCAAAGTGGGTGGGGCTTTGGCATAATCTGGGATCACTTTGAACTTTAACTGCAAGCAAAACAATGTCAGGTTTCCACTGACCTCACAATTCATAGGATAGTTTTACTTGCTCTTAAGTTTTCCCTGTGCACTTTTGAATCGTAAAAAGAACAAATATTTTCTCTTTATCTCTCTGAAACCATTCTCTTTTGATTGTTTGGGGAATAAAATAAGAATCTAGATGCTAACTCTGAGATAAAACATATCTGTGGTGACATGTAAGAGAGCCCTAGTGTTGAGAACACATACACTGGTATGTTGCACTCAGCTTCCTTTGGAACCAAAGTAAACAAATAAGATCATGCAGTGATTAGAATTAGTTTTGCAAGAATACCCATATAACCATTCAATAAACCAACTTAACAATGCAAAAAAGATGCAGAGAATGATAATAGTCAGAGCTCCCTTACCCTTCTCTTACCCAATTTCTCTTGAGAACAAATCTGATTTAATAAAACAGTATCTGCAAATACATAACAGCTCAACAACAGCTCTTCCTCTGAGCAAATACTCTATTGGTGGTGTATGTGATGCCAGCCTAAGTGTTCTTAAACTTTTAGTAACATCCTCACAGGAAGGTTGTAGAGATTTCTCAAATGAAACTGATTTAAAAACTATTGTAGTCCAATTAATTTGAATTCTTAGTGCAGACAAACTCTCAGTTTTCATGCAGTGACATGTCTGCACCTCTCTGTCAAAACGCTCTGAGAGTGGTGAGTACAAATACATGTAAGCATGGAATTAAAGTCACACCAAATCAACTACAAAGCCAATCGGTGAATCAGGAAACATGATCCATTTTGGAGGTCAGACAAAATACAGGGTACTTCTGTGGACTCTGATAGGGGTTTAAGAGACTACCTCATCACTGTTAGGTAGTATGAGCACAGCAGCCTGCAAAGGAGGACTTGCTTGTTACTTGAATTTAGAGTAGGGGAAACCTGACTGTCTTGGTCAGGAGTTCTGAGATAATCCTGGGTCTCAAGGTCATACCCAAATTTCTCTGTCTTCATAGTATGTTAAACTACTTGGTAGCATCTAAATCTAATCTAATCATTAGATGCAAGCGAAGTTGACAGTTGTCCAAGAGTAGACACGAGTGAAAAAATTACGTCCTGACAAATGAGTTAGGGTGGAAATAACACACTGAATAGTTTTCCACTTCCCTCTTCTCCCCAGGTCAGCAATATATAGGTACCTATATATACCCTATATATGCATTTTGAAGGTGATGGAGAGCAGGACAAAAATAAGCTGAATACTGCAGGCATTTATGTATGCAAAGAGCTGAACTAGACTGTTCAGGGAATCAGTGAGCTCTGCAATCAGGGAGCTCACTTAGCTCTAGTACCATGAACTTCTCTGAGGCAGTTGTGTCTGTCAGAGTCCTTTTGCCACCACTGTTCAGTTGAATTTTGACTTCTCCAAAGGTGAGAGAGCAAAGCGTGCCATTCTGCTTCATCCTCGGAGCAAGCATGGTTCAACTTTGCCTCGACTGCTGAAAAGTGCTGAGCATGCAGATCCAATCCCCTGCGAATGGTACAACGGGGCTGCCAGAGCAAAGTCAAATCTCTGGCTACATAGAAGAAAGAAACAGAAACCTTTGGACTTGCAACAGTGGCCTTCAGCACTGTTACTTTGGTGTAATATATTACAGACCTAAGCTGGCAGAAAATCCATTACAACCTTAGTTAGCAAAACTTAGAGGAAGTTAACCATGCTTTGAGAGGCATTGTATTTGAGAGTGTTTGCAGTGCCTTATTTTGCATGTCTCAAAAGACAGTCAAAGCATTTAAATGAAATATTTGTTTTCTGAAGATATTCAGGATCGAAAAGAAGTCATGAAGCAGTAAAATATATTCATAAACAAAATATTCCTAGGAGGTATGCAACGTAATATAAAAACATATCACCCTGTGTAACATACAGGTTTTCAACAGCTGACCATCTTCAGAAATTTAGCACTCTTTTTGCAACAAAAAGGATCCCTCTCAACACAAACACATTTCAGGACAATGTAAACAAATTTCATGACATCAATAGATAAGGAATAGAGGCAATTTCATCTACTCCTCTGAGAATGTTATAACAGTGTGCCCAGGATGAGAAAATTCATGTTTTTGGAAGTGGTCCATGCTTCATTTTACCTACCATTCATTGATCACTGCCATTCATTGATAAATCTGTGCCACCCTAATGCAGGGTGGATCAGGAGAGTCAGGTATAACATGGTAGCTGAGCTCTGCTGGACTACAGAGTGGTGTGGCCACCCCACCCTTTTCACTCCTTTCCTAGAGCTGAAGGCAGAAGAATTTGAAAAATCTACACAATGGATTTCATGACCTAGGTGGACTATAGGATATATATGCATAAGATCCATGGATTCTGATGATTCTGTAACAAGAGAAAATGGCTTGTAGATGAAACATACAGCCAAATAAGTGTGCTGGAGGGGTTCCATCAAGAAGTCTCCTCAAAGTCTGTAAGGTGGTTCTCTGAGATCAGGGCTAGCTGTAGGTAAGAGTACCCTGCCTGGGTAGCAGGAGAAGGATCACTGAGGAGCTTCAGGTCTTGGAAGCATAACTTATTTCTCATCCAGCTCTTTTAGAGATTTCTTGTCCTTCCTGCAGACTCTTTTCTTCCTGGTGGCTGAGGGGACAAGGTGAGATCCAAGAGCTGACAGCTGTAAATAGCTTCTGTGAGCCAAGGCTGTCAGACTTTGATTGCGATGGCTTGAGGAGCAGATGCTCAGTTGCTGTGAAGTAACTACATCTGGGGCTGTAATGGTCTCTCTTCAGTAGTCAAAAGCCACGAGGGTCTGTGTGATCGCTTCAGTATTTCTATAGTAGCTGCAAGTGATCCAAAAGACAGCTGGATAAAACTGTAATTATGAAATTGCCCAGGAGCTGCTAAGTACAGACTGGCACAGACAAAAGGCTTCAATGCATTGCACAAATTATCTCTCAGTCATGTTTAAACTTTGGTGACTAAAACTGCCATTTTCCCTACCAATTTTCAGAGCCTCTGAGCTTGGAACAAGAATAACTTAAAGGCAAACAGTCTCTCCATGTTAATTTGAAATTATTTGCTTTACACCTGTTGGTCTAAAAGCTGTATTTTGGTCATGTAAGTTGCACTGAGAAGTCTTTCAATTAAGTAAATTTTCTAGAACAAATGGGTATTAGAACACTTGTGAGGAGTTGGGGAAAGAGTGGCTTACTTGAAATTCAGACTTAATACTCAGTTCAAACTGTTGGTGGTTCTGTGGGAGGGAGAAAGGGAAAGGGTGTGTGTGAGACAGGCTTGATCAGATTTGTATTCAAATCAGATAACAGCCCTGGTGGCAGCGCCCTGTGTCAGTGACCATGGCTTTCCACAGGCTATGGGGAAGGCATGCACAGCGGTTCAGCGCGGTTCAGGCAGACTAAAGCTGCTGTGCCAGGAACAGCACAGCACAGATGAGCTGAAGACAGACAGCTGCATTTTCATCCAGTGCACTGCAGCAGTTGACATGGAGTCCACTGATGCCAGTGTGACAGAGGTGACCTGGGCTAGCCCATAACCTGCCAGCACAGTGTTAAATTCTCACAATTTCTCAGAGAAATTTGAGTTAGCAAACTTGATGCTTCTACCATCTGAGATAATTTTTAATTGAATAGCAGGAGTTGTGAAACTCAGTTTATTGTTGTGAAACCACTACAATATCTTTACAGTCTAATACCTAGGGTGGTGACAAGCTGGTCTTACGAAAATCTTTTGAATACTCTGTATAGAAACAAATATGGGATCAGTGCAGAGCAAGTGTTCTTGCAGCTGCTGGGGCTGCTTCTCCAGTCTTGCTGGGCACAAAGGGCAGATGTCCAGCTCCATGCAGGCCTGGGTCGTAATGGAGTGCTCTCCTTGTGTGTCCCAGGAACCAAGATGGCTAAATGTTCTTCAGGGAGTGTTTTACAGCTGTGCAGGCTCTGCTTTGTAATTGCCTGTGATTTCCAGGGTTAGACCCTGGACTGTGTCCTTGCTGGCTTCATGACCACAGTAATTCACCAGGAGCAGCAGCCCTGGAGAGCTCCCTGTGCTACAGCCGCAAGACCTGTAGAGTTCTACGTGTCACTTGGATTTTAAATAAGTATCTGTGCTGCACTGACTGTATAGGAACCTATGTGTCAGATAAGAGTATGTGATGATTGAAAGGCTGCAGTGCAGGCAGCAGAGGAAAAAGCAGGTAGAGCCTCTTTGTTACACTTGAACTTACTCTCTCTTTAGGAGCCAGGAGGTTTAAATTACATCTAATACTGGCAAATAATTTACTTTAAATGGCAGTCATCTCTGTGACCTGTAGTATGTGAAAGAAGCATAACTTGCTCAAATGGCTAAGTATAATTCTGAATTAAATATTGAGCAATTTTATAAAAAATAAAGTCCAAGAGCATGTAAGAGGTGTGGAGTGTATGTGGTGTGTGGAGGGTACTTGTATGCATGGACATTCCTGAGCTGGGGATGGGGAGGACAGCAAGGAGCAGGGAGGGGTAGGCTTGATTGGATGTGAATAATGGGCTTGATATCCAGGCTTTTTACCATGAAGCCTCTTCCAGACTGAAAACTTTCCTGTTCTTCCTGTCTTAAAGCAGATTTCATGGCAAAACAATTCCAAGACTTTGGCTGTCATCCAAACATACTTGGAACTGTAGTATTTTTTAACTGATCAGCAGGCTCCTTTAATTTTTTCTGTAATGCTGCCAAGATCTTGCTGTATAAAGATAATCCCCAGTTCAGCTTTACCATCTGAAATTTCTTACTAATTAGGAAGCAATGTTATAGGAAAAGTAGTGTTTGGCCTTAGTGAATCTGGGATAATACAGAAACACAATTCTGATTTTCTATATATTTCAACTGTATTTATGTATGAGTCTTAATAGGAGTTTAACAAATTGATAATAAGTTCTGCCTAAAAATAATGTGTGACTGATATTTACATAAAGTTCTGTAGGCAGTGGGTAGGGAGACTTCCTTGTATTTTTAAAAAGTCTTGTTTATTAAATCATAGATAATTATACACCTTCATTGTAGGCAATGTTAATGTGAGTTTGTGGAAAAAAAAGTAATCTGATGATAAACTTCATGAAATGAAGTTGCAAATGGTACTGTTGCTACTTAACTTTTTAATTCAGACTGCATGAGTCTGGAATTGCTTTCTGTTTAAGGGCAAGATCCTGAAGCCTTTATTCATAAAAAGTAACCCGATTGCAGGTAACAGGATTGCTCCTCTTAAGCTATATTACCTACAAGGGAATGATGCACATATCCTGAAACTACAGCAAATTAGTTGGATGGTAATGCATTGGAGAGTAAATTTTGAAGCTATGCAGGTCTTCTTAATTTGTTTTTGAATTCATTAAGCTCAGTTCCCTTGCTCTTCATCATTGAAAGCCTGTGAGGAGACAGCATGGTGAGCACGGCCTGGCAGGGTGGGGTGCTGGGGGCTGTGCCTATGGACTCTATGAGTTTGGACCACCCTGGGAGCCTGACAGCACTGGGCAAATGTTAGATGCTTGCAGAGAAAACAGAAAATTTCCGATCTTTTTCTTTTTTCTTTTTGATGGGTGATGGCGGGACAGGAGCTCATGTCACTAAAACAAACAATAGTATAAAAGGATTTGAAATCACTTGATGCATGCCTTATTCTGGGTGTGGATTTTACCCCCTCCTCTAACTACACTGCTCAGAATCTCAGTGAGCTTTTGTACTTTGCTCACTGGTTATTTTGCGAGGCCTTGGCTTTGATTGTCAATGCATGTTGCAGAAATCAACAGAAATTGAGCAGTCACAGTGATCTTTATTATAGGCATCTATACTTTGGCAACTGCATTATTGTATAAGTCCCTACACGGTTTCTGTCCTTTTCAATGACCGGCTATGGGGAAACTACATTGCCTTCAATAGGCTGGCTATATTTTTTGCAAAGCAGTATAACTGAATTATGTTCATGTCCAAAATTCTTTTGGGCTATCTTTTTTATAGCCCTGGGATAATTGTGTGCTTGCACTAATGTTTCCTGATCGATTGTACCAAAATGGCCTTATAAATGGCATTTGGACATTTGGAAGGTACAGGTTCGGTTTTTTTGTCCTTTTTTCTTTTTTTCCTCATCTGGCCATAACTGTGTCACGTTCAAAAGAGAACTGCTAGCTTTCCAATAACAGCAAGGTTCCCACTGTGCACACTTAACAGGGTAACATTTCAGTGCTTACTTTTTAGCAGTGCTGTTACTTTGCAGATTTTTGTAAACAGTGAATATCAAGTATGTGACGAAATGCCAACAGTGGCATTGTAGTAACTTGGAGGAATTTTTACCACCTCTGAAGAATAGAGATTTACAGTTCATGATATTCTTTTTATTCATTAGAAAGTTTCTATGTTTTTAGAAAAATAATACTTTTGTTCAAACTTAACATGACTCCTGCTAGTGAGAAAACTGGCTCAGGAAGCATCACTGTATGTATCAACTAAGTTTACTTTTATTTACTTTTACTTCAGATCCTGTGGGCTGTGTTTGGCTTCCTTCCCATTTTCTTGCCCATTCTCCCCCAGTGTTTTTCAGGTAAATCTCAAATCTGACACGTTTTTCCCAGTATCCTGTTGTTCCACTGATAATCTCTGCTGTTCCTACAGTGCACAGCCCTATAAAGTCTCAGGCCTGTTTCTGCTGTTAAGGAATCCTCAACAAAGGAGTTGAAGTTGAACAAATGTTCAGGGAATACCATGTAAGATCTGGAGAACATCTTATCATTCCATTGATACCTGAGTTTTTACCCAAATCTTGTATCTGTGTCCTTTTACTACTGTTTTCATTCTGGCTTTATATGGTCTCCACTACATCTTCTTGCAGTACTCTGTTGCTTTTAGTGGATCACTAAAGGAAAATCACACTGCTTATTTAACTCTGACTCCTTCTTTAATTTACTCTTCCTCAAACTCCAGAAAGTCTCCATGCTGACCAAGAGGTTTGTCCAGAGTGATCAGTGTAGGATGGAGGCTTTACCTTAGAAAGAGACTAATTTTAAGAAGTTTCCGATATATCTCAAGGTATTTAAATGACCTTAAATTCCTTAAAAAAACAAATCAGTGCAACTGACATCCCTGCATTTACCATAAAAGTAGTTTATGGAAGGACAAAAAACACATGCCAATTCTGAAAGTCCAAATTTCTGTCCATCAGTTTGAAGAAATACTTCTTGGAGTTTAGTGCTATTATCCAGGAGTTTTGTAGTCACAGGGGGTAATCTGACTATGAACTTCAAAATGTGCATCTCATCACTCAATTTTCATTACTTCTGGAGAGTTTTTGTGTATTTATGCCAAAGCATCTGACAGATCATAACACTAGCTTTTATTTTTACAACTTGAAGGAGTCCCTGATCTTCTCTTCCCCAGCAGTGTGCATGCAGAAAGTAGAACAGAGACTTTTCCCCCCTCCTCAGATAAACTCTGACCCAATTTGGGCTAATCTTGGGAAGGGCAAGTGCTGCCAAAAGCTGTTGGGAAGCTTCAAGAGGAAGAGGATACAGAAGAGATTTGCGTGACTGTCCAATGTAAGTCAAAGCTTAGGCACTTATTAGCTCAGCATTGATGACATTAGCCACTCTACATTCAGCCTCAGCCTCATTTCTTCAGATGTTTTATTGTTATGGGAGGTTTTTTAATGGAGAAAAATATGATAAAACATCAGCTTCAACACATAATTATGCTTAAAGTAATCAAAAATACCCAGAGCTTAAATTTCTGTCCTACCATAGCTTTTGTCTGAGCAGGGATATTGTCGACAATTTTCTTGACCGAAGAATGAATCTCTTTTTGTTTCCTTTTGTTATGATTATCATACAGAGGTGAATGACCATGTTTTGTGTTCTGACTCCAGATATACTGTGGGAATCCTGAGAGGTTACAGAGGGAACAAAGCACCAAAAATCATTTTAGAAATAAGATGAAAATAATTTTGTCCCAATGCTGATTTATTTCCCTACTTACTAAAGCAGGGAAAATCCAAGGGTTAAGTTCATGATGTTGCTGTGCACTTGAATGTGAGATCTGCTGGCTTTGATGCTGTCAACAGTGTGATTTAAGTTGTGGTGTTCCTGCATGATTTCTGAGGATGTCTGCAATAAGAGAAATTCAGGAATTTGCCAAGCTGTGAGCAAGAAGAGCCTAAAAAAAGATGAGTGCTATGGTTGAAACAGGAAGAGCTAGTTTTTATTGACTCCTGTTGCAATCATCTTAGGTACTGAATACCTTCTATACAATTAAAAAGCACAAAACTGACAATTACAAAATAAACATTTTGTTTTGGAAAATGTTTTATCACTTTTAATGTTCTTTAAGAAAAATACTTGATATTGAGAAATGTGTAAAAGAGAACATACATGGAATGGGTGGGGTTTTCCTTTTTTTTTTTCAGCTACTACTCAAGAAGTGACTTCAGCATTAAAGGGGATTACAAAAACTTCAGCTGCAGCAGTTCCATCCTGAGTGGAGCAGCACAGCCAAATCTGGTGAAGGAGTGTATTGCCAGGGCACTTAATAACCAGGGCAGACATGGCAAGACTCCCTGTTTTTCTGGATGAAATAAACCATGCCAGTTCTTTCGAGTCATTGTGTTGTCACCAGGGGCCTTTACCAAACTGTGTTGATATGGGATTTTATCTTTTGCCACCTTTCCCTGAATTACATCAGAGAAGTTTTGCAACTTATGGCTGACCTGTTTACTTCAAAATAGAAGTAAAGATCTTTGGGTTTTTAGGTTTATTCTCTAGTGAGTACGCAGTAGAGTAACAGTGAAAAACGCATACTTTTTTCTTGCCACTTTTCATCGGAAGTCTTAGGAGTAAGCATAGAGGGAGAAATATTTTGGGGGTTAGCTCTTATCCTTGATATTCATTTTGCTGTGTGGGCAAATCAGCACACTTCTCTTTGCCCTTCTTTCTCAATCTGGGAAACGGAGATATTTCTGCTCCGAGATTTGAGATGGCTGGGCAGTAACATTGTGGTCTAAATCCCAGAGCAGTTTCAGAAACCTGAAGGAATCAGCATCACTGTGACTTAGTTGGGAATGGTCCTGGTTTAGTCTAGGTATGTGTCAGCAGAAAAATTTACCTCAGGAGGGTAAGACTGAAACTGTGACTTTTCTACCAGTGATGATAATGCTGTGAAATGCAAGGAAAGAACTGCACTGTGGAAGTAGACGTGCTTTTGGTATAATCAAAGCTGTAAGTGTCTTGTGGTTGCTTCTGTGGTAGCTGTAGGTCTGGAAGAAAATTAGGAAGTGTGGTTGTGAAAGAAAAAAATATGTTGACCAGAGCACTGAGAGACAATTACCCTCACTCCTATAGGATAACATGAATTGACTGTTTCCTTTTATGACTGGAAATAGATATAATAAGATATATTCTATTCCAAAGAGACTTCTTGAAAGGCTGGCTCCATTAGTTATAGCAACCTCTCCTCAATCACACTCCAACTTGCCCTTTGGGCAGCCCTGTAAATTGTCCATGGTTTGTTTATAGTCTCACCACCTCCTATTTAAGGCTCGGAGGATATGCTCAGAGGAAAAATGACAGGCAGTACCTACAGGCAGTACCTACACTGTGGGAAATTGTCTTTCTGCCACATTGGAGCCTCTTAAGCCCTTGTACTATTGCTCTTGTTCCTCTCTGTTTTGAAGGGAACAGAATGACTCTGGGTTATAGTGCTGATTGTATTTTGTTGTTTGGTTGGTTTTTTTCAAAACTACCCTAGCAGCAAAAAGAGATCACCCAAAATCTCTGCAGAGGAGATTTAATGTACTGTAGGGCTTTTGTCTAATACGACATTACCTGAAAAGTGAAATCCCAGAGAACACTGCTTGGAGTGACGGGAGATTGGTATCCTCACAAGTC
>WAAG01039592.1:558-10965 GCA_013390105.1 Tichodroma muraria | reverse complement strand
AAAAAATAAAAATTATTTTTGAGAAAAAGCTGATTCCAAATACTCCAAATGTCCCACTTGTGTTGTCAGTGTCATGAGACACCAAAATGCTTAATGTTCTTAAGCCTCAAACTGCTTTCCTGTGAAAGGGATCTCAGCTGCAGATACTCAGGAGTTACTCCTGACACACAACAAACACAATAGGAAGTGGAAGGAACCCCAGTTCCTACAGTTCACTGCAAAGTATGTAAGCAAATAGAAATATATCTACTTGCTTGTGCATGTGTGTATATATATATGGCTGAATGGAACTTTTTATAGAAAAATGTGAATTTTAAATTGACACGCTGTGCACAGCAATATAAAGTGTGCATCACCAAATCACATGGCAAGAACAAAGGAATTCTTAGAACTCCTTTGACCCCTTAACTGTCATATGTTTTCTGATACGTAGGCTTTAAAATCTCATATTCCCCTCTTTCAGCAGATACCATTCTTCCATTTAGTAGATATAATGAAAACTAGCAGAATGTAAAAAAAAAAAATTAAAATCCTTGGTTTAGACCCATTCTCCTGTGCCAAACTGACAGTTTTGAATGTCTTAAAAGGGTGCTAGTGGGATGTTGCCAGTCGTGACCAAGTTCAGCAGCACAGAGCAGGAGCATCTAAGAATTATTTTTACTAGATTTTGAAGGAGAGCACATGCAATCATCCTAATGAAATCCTACTCTATCTAACCAAATTAAAACCAGCCTGGAAAAACCTGTCAGGAGTGATTTACAATGCATATTCTTTTATCTCCACCAGGTGGATGAACACATTGGTGCACCTCCTTGTCAAATCAGTACTGAGATGAACAAAAAGGAAGCCACCAGAGGTTTGATCCAGATGAAAAATGTTCTTGTGTTTAGGAGATGGATAAAATAAAAACCTAAGTATATCCTATTGCTTTCGTAGGATGAAGAAGGTCTTGTAATACCGAGAAGGAAATTGAATTCCCTTCTTTGAAACTCTGAACGTAAGGACAGAAACTGCTCTTTTCACCACATTTTTCACGTATTCTTCATCCAAACAACATACATGAACAGTAAAAGCACAACTTATATTGCCTGAGCACTACAGCAGAAAATAAAAGCTCCGTGAGTGATAAGGGGCAAGAGAAAGCTCTTCAGAAATGCTGAGAATCTCCTGCCCACTCTAGCTGGTTTTTCATTCAAGTGTCAGCCTGCAAGGAAATTCCATTTTCTAACTAAGAAGGAATCTTTCTAATTTCCCCTGATTTCAAAAGCAAGCTATAGATGGCATTAAGCACAAAGCTCTTTCTGACTCTGCAGTCGTACACAAAAACTCGTGAAAGGAAAAGAAAACCCAAGACAGGCCTGTTCACAAATCTGAAGACAAAAGATGTATCTGTGGAGTATCCTGGCTTATCCCAGAAAACAACTTCCTTCAACCACCTCTGTATGTATAAACAATACTAAGACACATTAAAACTGGTGTTTAAGTAGTCTCTCTAGATAGAGAGAACAGCCTTTTGAGACTGCTTGGTAGCAAACTTCTCATTTTTCAACAGTTACTGTTTCAGCTCAGTCTCAAAACCAGTAAATCAAATATTTTGATTTACTAATTTAAATTAAATTTTGATTGAGGTATCGAAACTGGATCCAAACCATCTATTTTCTGTATCTATAGCAACGGAGACTGACATATAAACACACACACACACACCTTTTTCCACTACCTCCACAGATTGAAAACTTTCATTGTAGATGCCAGTTTAGCCTTTTTCTGTTGTAAATGAAGCTACACTTTCAAACTCTAAACAAAATCTTTTTAAAGGATTTTTTTTTCAAAAGCAACACTAAGGCTTAAAGAAAACACACCAGCTTACCTGCAATACAAATTTCTGATCTATGTACTTTTTGGCAATGCTGGGCTGAAATTCTTGGCTTTCCAAAAATCGTATGAAAAACTCATATACAAGCTGTGAAACAAAAAATAAACAAAACACGGGTTTAGTTTATGACTTGATTACTCTTTATATTTTTAGGTTTTGCCTAAATTATTTTGTTAGAAGATTAAATGCTTATTTTTCCCCAGTACAAAGGGTTAAAAAAATGGAAAATATTTTTCTTCTCTATGGAATTGCCACCTTTTAATTAAAATTAATGACATGAGCTTCTTAAGCTGCCTTTGCTTGTTTAACTCCAGTGAAAGACATTTCATCACCAAGAACAGGCACTGCCATCTTGCAATGCTGGTCATCATCTTGCAAAGCTTCCTAAAGTAACTGGCAAGCACATTTTAACTGCCCTCTGAACTGCTGAAGTCCCATCAAATACAGACATTAGAATTCTGAAGGGGTTGGTGAAACAGTTGGAAGTATTTAAATTAAATTAGAAACTGCTTAGAGTAGTGTTCTAGTACAACTTGAAACACAGAAGAAGAATACAAACCAGAATTTATTCAGAAGTTCCTAACTTACTGCAAAGATTAGCCTCAGGGCTCGAGAAAATCTGCTTATTTTCATGCAATTCCATCTCTACCTAAACTCTTCAGTGGGACAGCAAGACTTTTCATTTAGTGCAGAAAAAGAAGAGTATAAAAACCAGGGAACAAGGAAGTGAAGTGAAACAGAGACTGCTGTGGCCTCATAAGACAGCAACTCTGATCTGTCACTGATAATGAGCTAGCAGCCAGGCATTCTCTTTGCAGAACCTTTTCATAAAAAGCAGTCATTGAAAACTTTTTCCTTTTTGTCTTTAGTGAGTATGAATATTGATACTGAAAGGGGAAAGGAAGCCTAAAAATTACATTTTAGAACTATTTTAAATTTTTCCATGACAGCAATATGCTGCAAAACTGCTGCTGGTACTTTGTAATAGCGTTCTCTGACTTCTCAAAGGAAGCAATAGGAAATCAAAAATCAGGAGAAAAGGTTTAGAAATAAGTTATGGGAAAAGTGACAGCTTACATAACACCAACATTAAATCATCAGGAAATCAATTCCATCGTCTTTTTCACAATTTCACTTTGGTGAATTTCTTCTTGACAATGGTAAGTCATCCATTGGATAAGAAATTCCATCATTTCCATGCAAGTAATGACTTCCTGAACTACAGCATCAGTGTCACTGAATGTGCTGTTTCCAGGCAGGCACAGCTCCTCAGAGCTGCCTTGAAGTTTTGAAGATTTTTATTTTTTGTGAAATTTAAATATAAATGAGGGATGAACCTACATTTCAACAGATTCTGAATTGGAGAGCACAAAAGAGTGAAACAAACCACTCACAGGATCGCGCATGGAAGTGTAAAATAAAATTCTCATTTCAGGCTGAGATTAACTTTGCTCCTTTGCTCACAAAAACTCCCAAACTCCACAAACTGTTACTCAAGCAAACTTCTTGTAAATTTACCAGTGGTGTGAGTCATTCTCCTGACTAACACACACAGGTTCTTCATCTCTATTTTCTATAAAGGAATTTACTGCATCAGTATCAATGATGCTTTCTCCAGTTTAGTTTCTGTTCTTCATTCAAAATCATAGAACGATGGAATGGTTTGGGTTGGAAAGGACTTTAAAGATCATGTCATTCCACCCCCCCTGCCATGGGTAGGGACACCTTTCCCAAGACCAGGTTGCTCATCCAACCAGGGCCCATCCAACCTCACTTTCAACACTCCCAGGGATGGGGCAGCCACAGCTTCTCTGGGCAACCTGTGCCAGGGCCTCACACCCTCACAAGTCAAGAACTTCTTAATAAAGTGTAATCTGAATCTCTCCTTGTCCTACCACTATCTGACTGTGTAAAAAGTCACTCTCCCTTGTTTTTTTTAAGCTCCCTTTCAAGTACTGGAAGGCTGCAATGAGGTTTCCCTGGACCCTTCTCTTCTCCAGGATGAGTAACCCCAGCTCACTCAGCCCGTGCTTACAGGACGGGTGATCCTCTGATCATCTTTGTACCCTCCTCTCTGGACCCCCTCCAACAGGTCCACAATTTTCTTGTGCCAGTAACTCCAGACCTGGATGCAGTGTTATTCCACATGGAGGTCTCAAAATCCCTTGTTTTGACAACTGAAATTCAGAGGAAGGGATGCTACTGAGTGAGCTTGAATCCTGCTACAAACACCTGGGAGCAAACCTTCAGGAGAGGAAGAACTTAAGAGGAATGCAGCTTCTCATTCATTTCTCTGATCAGCTGCCAACACCTGTGCACTTTTGTATGAATATTAACCACCCTCAATAAAGCAAAACTGCCAGCAGTGTCATCCACACAATGCTCTTGCTGAAGTTTTGAAAAACACTTGTGCATCGAAGCAGTTGGGAAAGCAAAATAGTTTTTAATCAATGAAGGAGAACAGGAATATGAGGGACACCATCAATATAATTTTGAAAGAAAGCTTTAACATTCTGCAAATATCAGGAAGTTCTCTCCCATCTCTGTAGGGACTATATTAGAATCATAAACAGTATTAATAAATGTTAGCATCTCACAGACTAGGTCTGATTCACAGGTTAAAAAAACAAGCCAAGAAAATTATTAGATACACTAAGCAATGACAACAATTTCTTCTGAGGTAAATAATCAAAAACCTGTAAATGCGGCCACGATGCCTCCAAGGTGGGCTCATCTTCTTCTGGATCAAATTCATTGCTGTCACTAGGTGGGAGAGTTCTGAAGATATTGCAAGATACCTGAAAAGGCAAAAAAAAGAGGATGAGATGCCTTCTTGAAGCAGGTAACAGGTTTCAGGACTCTGTATGTCTGTACCTGCTCTATCCTCCATCACTTGAACACTATTTCTTTTTCCTGCTGTCAGACGAAGATCTTTAGCAACAGCACAGGGCTAAGGAACCTGTCACTTTACAAACCTGCCACCAGCCTTGGCTTTTCTCCTTTCTTCTGATATTCCAGCATTACCCAGTTTGCCACCATGGTCCAGAGGAGCCCACCAACATGTAATTCCCAATCCTGATGGGCATCAGTGGGAGCCAGGACTGCTTAAAAGTTGTAGGAAATACCATCAACTCGTATTTATGAGTGTTGCCATACAGCACTTGGTTATTTTTGTCTGCACAGAGAAACATTAATGATTAAGGTCTCATCTGTCAGCACTTGCTAGGAGCTGCCAGTGCTACTCACACATTAAATGCCTGGACACCTCATGCCAAGTACAAAACTTGGTACAAAATGAAAGCAAATAATAGTATTTGCTCGACACTTAGCCTACATTTTATTTCATGGCTGGCTCGCTTTGCTTAATCTTATTTAGAGGTACTTTGGTGAGACCGCCTGGCTTTGTGAGGTTCATGCTATCAGCAAAGACTGAGCCAGAGAGCTTTCCTGGGTTAATTAGAGTGCTGAATGGAGCGTGCAGCTTATTATGCAGCAAATCTGATAAACTGCAAACATGCTATAGGGCCTCTCTGCACTTGGAAGGTGATGATGTGCCTTCCTTGCGCTCTGCTCCTGCACATTTGACCCATCTCTAAGCTGGTTAATCAAACAGCTGGGAAAAGCAGCATGTTATCCCCTAATCTATACATGACCCCTTCATAGTAGTTCAGACAAACTAAGCTATTTAAGACACAAAAGTAGTATGTTCTTCAGCATCCTTGTTTATTTTTCCAGCTTTTTTGCTCCTGTAAATGTTTTAGCCTGTAAGGTGTATTTTCAGTATGTTGGCAACTTAGTGAGAAAGGGCACTTCAAAGCCCACAGTTTAAATGCAATCCAAATACTGATAAAACCAGATTTAAATAGGGCGAAGTTTTAGAATTTGCAAGGCAAACAGAACAGATTCAGGCATTGCATAAGCAGAAAGATGGAAGAAAGTGCAGGAAGGCACACGTGGTGCACCCGAGTGAGGGATGTTCACTGAACACAAAAGAGTGAGCAAAGCAAACCAGTGAGCACAGAAAACAAGAGGCCACGCTGGTTTGTGCCGGGACTTGTCCTTTCCTGCCACAAGAGGGTGTGTGCCACTGCAGTTCCAGTCGGGCAGGCTCTACAGAAGCCCCACTCTGTAAAGCTCGGCACTGCTCGCAGCCTGGAGAGACACAGCACTCACGCAGCCCGCGCTGATGGGTGCTGAACTGCCGCCCGGTACCCACACCAGCAGAGTGACTGCCAGCATTCATTAGGAGGAGACCTTTTGCTCCTTCCTCCAGCCGCTTCCCCAACTCATTCACTTCTCTCGAGAGCCCCTTCACAAAGAGACATTTCTAATCTCGTGAGAGGTCAAATAACTATTCCAGGAATACACACACGTTACAGCTTATCTTTCCTCAAGGATTCCTGAGCTCCTCCTTCTACTATCCCTGATACGAAAACGCAGGGGGAGGAGGAGAGTGATCAGAATTAGCAAGACAGAGATTTTATGCTAGAACACAAAAGAGGGCAGGCAGCACAAAGGATTCCCAAGTAAAAAGTGGGAAATGTACCTTGAATCCAAACATCTGGGATTCTAAAATACTTACTCAAGCATTTTTTGTTAATGCTTCACAGTCAAAAATCCCAGCTCTCTCAGGATTTGAATCAAAATAAGAAACTAAGAAAAACCAAAAGCAGCTTTTTTTTTCCCTCCTTTTCTGCTTTAAATTTCATTTGAAACAAGAAAGAAAATTTTCTGAAAATTTAACTATACATGTATTATTAAAACTTGTACCTACAGATCACTCATCAGCTGTTTTGTTTAGAAACTGGAACAAATACTGAATTATGGCACAAGCAAAACCTGCAAGGGAAAGTACATACTTTCAGAGTGAAAAGTTAAACAAAGACAAATTCCTGTAAGACTTAAATTAAGTCAAACCAAGCCTCAAGCAGTTAGTGCCAGGACCTTACCAGCATGACAGAAGTGACAGGTGCAGCAACAATTAGTTAAGTGCCACCACTGACACCTGGATCTTGAACTTGGGACAAAATTAGTATGATTTCTGGAGACTGCCTATTAAAAAATGACAGTCCCAAGGCAACTCAAAAGCAGTTTTGTTTTTTTCATAACAAAATTAACATGCAGGAGTAAATGCAATGCAAGCTAGAATATGGTTCTAGTATGCAGTTTGCTCTCTTTAATTTTCTGTTTTGCATTAGGAGTAAAGATAAGCTATGTGGAGCCAAAATGCAGATATTCTCCTGAGGAGAACAGACAGAACAGGTTATCTTTAAGTGATTTCCCCAGGTTATCATAACTTTAGGAGATAATGTGTGCCATTACAGTTACATTAATCACCACAACACAGCACGATAGCTCATTTACATGCAGTGTCAATTTATAGCATGCTTATCTAAATCAGTAGCCTCTGGGTGGTTAATGTTTATAAGCCTCTAAGGGAGAACTGAAGGCAACAAGTCCTTCCATGCATGAACTGCCCAGCTGTACGTTGGAGACCCTGACAGCCACCACACCAAGACAGGAACACACTACATCAGATCTGGAAAGACTTTTTCTCAGATAGGCATAAGGCAGCTATTTAGTATTTATCCCTGGGCCCAAGCAGCATGCCAAAATTCCTTCAGCTGGATAGCTGAATCATTTCTCTCCTGACCTCTCTTGGATCATCAAGCCAGAGGACATCCCTGCCAGCCTGCATACACAATCTCCAGTGATTCCTTTCCCAAAGTCAACACGAATGACTGTGGATCAATACTGACTTCCATCTGCCACTGATTAGGAATGCCTCCAAGCCCAGATGATCTTTTTGGAAGGCAAACCAGAACTCGAAAAGAGAAACCTCTAAACCAGAATTCTAGAAAATTGTATCAAGACAGATGTCCCCTCTCTGGCCTCAAAGACACCTGCACCCTCTTCTCCATGGCTGTACCTTTCAGAAGCACACACCAAACTGGGTGCACCAAGTCCACCACAGCTCCACCACCACGTGGAATCTGAACACCCCAGTGCCAGAAAACAACTTAACAAGCAGTTAAATCTATCCATTGGCACTGAATCGAAAACATCCAAGATCAAACTGGAAATGCTGAAATGACAGATTTCTAGACTGGAGGTGCACAGAAACATCTGAGCTCTGTGTCAGTGTGTCAGTCAGGCACAACTCACAGAATCACAGAGTGGGTTGGGCTGGAAGGGACCTTAAAGGTCATCTTGTTGCAACACCCTGCCACAGGCAGGGATGCCACCCACTAGACCAGGCTGCTCCAAGCCCCATCCAGCCTGGCTTTGAACACTTCCAGGGATCATCCAGCCTGGCTTTGAACACTTCCAGGGACAGGGCAATCACAACTTCTCTGGGCAACCTGTGACAGTGCTTCACTTGCCCTCCTAATAAAGAATTTCTTCTGAAGATCTGATCTTACATCTAACTCCAACCAGAAGCAAGACAAAAACTCTCCCAGGCAGTTACAAGTCAACGTCAATTTGTTAAAAACAAACAAGACAGGGAAGGCTGCTCTGTACCCCCCCAGAGAGTGAGCTGCAACTTCTGAACAGATCTGATGGCTGGTACCCGGCAATGCGGAACCACAAAATTATGAATATACAGGTAAAAGCATCAAGCTTCAAGAAAGCTTTATCACCACATTTATATTTGAAATAACTTTTAGAAAAGAAAATGATAAGAGGCTCGAGTCTGAAGTCAAAACTCATGTTTTGAGAAGTCCTCTCTTTGCCCCTCACTGGAGTGCTATAAAAGTGACAATGCTGTAACAGCAACACTTCACAAATTGAATTGCAGCTGAGCACTTCTACTCTGTGCTGTTTGAAAAAAAGATTTTTATCAGTAATAGTCTTCCTGAATGAAAGCTGAAATCAAAACAAACACACTGCAAAGTTTAATATATTCTCTATATAAAACCAGGGTAAGTGGATACCCATTTAGCTTACAGGGAACACCTGTTCTTCAATTAAAAATATGTGAAATCATTCAAATAAACTCCATGTACATATAAAATTGAAACCCAGTATCTCTGCTCACAATATTTAAACTGCTGTGCATAATAATAACATAGAGAAGCAATAAAATGTAATTAAGACATAACATGAAGCCAAGCTAACCTGGAGACGACACTGGCCCCTGGAAAAGACACTGGACTTGTCCTTCTGAAACATATCTGCATATGTGGAGTTTTTTAATATTGTTTACGGATTTATATATTCTAGAGCCTGAAGCAACTACTGCAGTCACTCAGCTATAATCCCTCTATAAAACCCACTGAATTGCTCCCAGAAGTTTGACTAAAGAACATCTCACAAAATGTAGTATCTAATTTTATCTTAAATGATTATAAACTGTTCCACCAGCTCTCTTTTCCTGAAGTTTCACTACTAATTTAACCACAGCACTGCTTCTGATCTCAAGGTTGAATCTGCCTGATACCCTGTTGGTTCTTGTTAAATCACCAGATCTCTTTTACACCTGTATATATATTTGCATATGCAGTATGTGTCTATCTATAGATAGGTATTTTTACATAGACATGACAACTCTATATCACTAAATGGAAAAACAAAGCTCCTAAACCCAGGCAGTTGTTGGTTTCTCTGTTTGTTTTTAATCCTATGATTATCTTTGCTTCCTTTGACCTCCCACCTGTGCACAAGTGCACTGGGCTATATACAAAAAGCCAGACCATTTCTCTCTTTTTTTCCCTGCATGTTGTCGTATTAATTTATCGACATGCACTTCTTTGAACGGTGCAGTGTACCAGAAATTCATATTAAGATACTCATGATAAACAATCCACAATGCTCAGGTTCTTTTCTGCACCACTGTTTGCCTGAATACAGTCTTTCAGGGCTTAATATTATGTGCCTTCTTTTGCCCAGCAGCATTACTTTTGACTTGGCTGCATCAAAAGGAACTACATTGGATTGTAAACACAGTCAACAATCCAGATCACAGGCTGGGGGGAAAACAGTTCTTCTCATTTTCCCTTGACCTTTAAGTCTTCTAAAATTCAATCAATAACCTGCAACAATTTAGCTCTGGATCAGGTCTCCTAAACTTGTTAGCTTACCATCACCCACTTCAGCGGTGGTAGCAGCTTCCATCCATACAGATGAGGAAGCAGCAAACTTGAGATCCTCGGGCATTGCTTCTCTTGGCAGAACTACAACAGGAGTGAGTTTGTAGGACAAAACAGCTGGTGCTCAGGTGCAATGTCCACACCTTGCGTGTTTAGAGGGAGGAGTTGCTTNTTCAAGCCCCATCCAACCTGGCCTTAAACAATTCCAGGGAAGGGGCAGCCACAGCTTCTCTGAGCAACCTGTGCCAGTGGCTCATTAACCTAACAGTCAAGAATTCCATCCTAACACGTAATCTGTCCCTGTCCCCTTTCAAATTCAAGCCATTACCCTTTGTTCTCCCCTTCCAGTTTAAAGCCATTACCCTGTGTTCTAACCTTGTTCACTCTAAAAAGAGTCAAGGTGGATTATGACACTTGGACTCTGAATTAGAAGTGTTCGCC
>WAAG01039591.1:100868-134779 GCA_013390105.1 Tichodroma muraria | reverse complement strand
GGAGTTGTGCAGAGCCAGAAGGATCACCCCTTGAGCGTCCTGTCCTCCAGGCTGAGCCCCTCCCACCTGCTCCTCACTGCTTTTAAGTTCCTTCTCACTGGAACATCTCTTTCCAAGAGTATCACCAGGTTGTGTTTTGTGTCAGAGGTAAAACACAGGTGTTGTGAATTGTTCCTGGTTCAATTTTGGGCATCCTCCTTTTATTGTGTCCTGATGGCTTGGGTGGTATTGAAGCTTTTTGGTGTTTTCTCAGCCATGTGGTCAGGGAGCAGTTGGCCTTCCCCTGCCTCCTGCCAAGGGGTGACAGTGCAGAGGGGATGTGTGGGCACCAGGGAAAGAGGAATCACAACTCAGCTGGAGGGAGGAAACAGATGATAAGAAGGAAAAGGGGAAATAGGAACAGAAAAAGTCTTAGGACAGCAGAAACTCCACCAAAAAGCAGAAAGGAGCTGCTTTGAAGGGCCACATTTTGGGCTTTAAGCTGGAGTTGAAAAGATGAAGGGGAAACATTTCTCCAACATTTTTTTTTGATTTGTGCCCTTCTAACACTGGGGTGTGGTTTGGGGTATGGCTTTCCATCTCCTTCCTGTTACTTCCAGAATAAGAAAAGTTCATTTTCTGTTGCAGTACTGATGTAAAGGGGACTTTTTGAAAAGATGGAAATAATGCTAATTCTAGTAACAAGCATCAGGAAAAAACCACAGCTTTTTGTCTGTGTTTGACAGTGAAATAAAATATATGAAATACATAAATACACTCATTAAAATACATATTTGAAATATGTTTCTTTCATATCATAGAATCCCAGAATGGTTTGGGATGGAGAGCACTTTAAAGCACATTTAATTCCAACTCCGTGCCATGGGCACGGACATCTTCCACTAGGCCTGGTTGCTCCAAGCCCTGTCCAACCTGGACTTGGTTTTGTCAGGTGTTCCTGAAACGAGATGGGAAATGAAATCTTTCCCAAAATATTAACACTGGCCCAGTGTTTCCAGGTGTTCTCCCCCTTCTTCCAAAGCCAACTCAGTGCCTCAGCCTGAGCCACCTCGGAACAACAAGGTGAACTTCGGGAAGGTGAGATGTTCTGGAACTGAACCCTGTCAGTTCCTTTCTGGTTAAATGTTATCAGCGCCCTCTGCTGATAAAAAAATAGGCCCCTACTTTTCCAAATTCCAGCTTTTTTTTTTGTTAATTGAATCTGGTGAGAAGGTAATGAGGTAACCATCAGTTGAGGTCCGGTCTGGTCATGCTCGGGGCAGAGCCTCAAATACAGCGTTGCCCACTTGTTTCTGTAAATATATTCTACATCAGAGCTCATGTTCTTTCATGTGATTGTGTTAGTTTGTGGTTTTTTTTGACAACAGCTGAGCTCAATATATGTATTTAAGGAAAGCAAAAAGCACTGGAGGTTTTCCCCCTGGCTTGTAGAATCAGTGTACTGGTAATTTTAATAAGGAAACGTAAATTAGAGTGATGTGCACCCTGTTTCATGGTTTGTATATAAACTCACTGCTTGGGTATTGGTCAATATAAGAGGAGCTGGCCTGAAGTTGCACCAGGGGAGGTTCAGGTTGGATATTAGGGAAGATTTCCTCACGGAAAGGGTTGTCAAGAATTGGAACCATCCCTGGAAGTGCTTGAAAACCACGGGGATGTGACCCTTGAGGACACAGGTTAGTGGCGACCGTGGGTTAACGTTACGCTCAGTGATCTCGGAGGTCTTATCCGAATTTCAGACCCTCCTGTGACTCTGAATCCCAAACTGGTGTTTCCACGTGACTTGTAATGGGTATTTTCCCCCTGTCATTATGCAGATGCTATCAGCTCCACCAACCCCCGCGTCATTGACGATGCCAGAGCCAGGAAGTTGTCCAGTGACCTCAAGAGATGCACTTACTACGAGACCTGTGCCACCTACGGGCTCAATGTGGAGAGAGTCTTCCATGACGGTACAGCTGCCTTTTTTATCCAGCACATCACTCCATCCTCTAGCTGTTCTTCCTAAGGAACGACCCATCTGGGACAGCTCAGATATTTGCTTGCTCAGTTAAAGAAAATGCTGATTTTCAGGCATTTTTGTTGCATTTTCTGAGACGGCTCCTTAACTTGAACACATCACAAATGCACTGATGTGTTCTCCACCAGCACCTTTAGTCTTAAGCATCTTAAGCTGTTTTTAGTCCTTATGTAATTTTCAGTTTTCTTTGGTGCTTGCTTTATTTTAGCAAAATTTCCTTTTATTTGATTTTAGCATTTGTGCAGAGGCTGAGGAGCTGAAAATGCTACGTTCAAGTACCATAGTGTTCATGGGGTATTAAAAATTGAGAGATAGGTTGGATGTTGGGAAGGAATTCCTCCCTGTGAGGGTGGGGAGGCCCTGGCACAGGGTGCCCAGAGAAGCTGTGGATGCCTCTGGATCCCTGGAAGTGTCCAAGGCCCGGTTGGACAGGACTTGGAGCAACCTGGGATAGTGGAAGGTGTCCCTGCCCATGGCAGGGGTGGGACAGGGTAAGCTTTAACCTCCTTTCCAAGCCAAACCATTCTGGGGCTCTTTGAGAGTCTTGTGTAGGGGTTTTGATCCTTGTGGGTCCCTCCCAGGTCAGGATATTCTATGATTCCGTGATCCTGAAGTTGTATGAGATGGGATCTGTGCCCCCTCTAGTGGAATTTCAACCAAGTGTCCTGGGGCTTCCCTGGCTTCTCTTTTCACCAGGCTCCTCTTGTGCCTGAACGTGTCAGCCTCTCATTACAGCAGTTTTTGGTATCTAAAAACCTTCTTAATTAAGTTTTAATGCTTCTCAGAGCTCCTTAGTTCTGGGGGGTTTTGTTGCCAGCTTCTCATTGCAAAGTCCTGCTCTGCCTGTGCTGCTTACGTGAGGCAGTGTCACATCAGCACCTTGCAGTGGTGTGTGTGAAGACATTCCAAATTTAAAAAAAAAAAAAAGGGCAAAAATTTCAAATTTTTACATGGAATAAAAAGGCTATATGTTCTAATGTTTATATTGGAGAAAAAAAAATTGTTGTAATTTTTACGTGAGTAAAAAAGAGGCAAAACATGTTTTATGTGGTAAATACTGATGTGCACCCGTTTTTTACCCATGGTGTTGGTCTGATTCAGAAAAGAACTTTTGAAGCTGCATCTTCTTGCTTTGCTCCCTGTTTTCTCTTGAACTAGTTGCAAAAATTACTGTTTTGACTGCCTAGATTTTCTATATTGATTAGGAATTTCAAAGAGCCATTAGGGGATTTTGTTAGCACATTTATTTTTGAGTGCTGGCTATAGTTAGATTGTTAATTATATATTCCAAGTCCTGGTGTTTGTGGCTCTGTCTACAGTCTCCCTGGTTTTTTTTACCCTTTCTCAGAGATTTTGAGAGAAGTCTCTTGGCACAAAGCTAGCGTGATAAACTTGTACATTTTCAAGAGGCTCATTTGTCTTATCTTCGGTAAGAAAGAATTGACAGGGATCATGTGTTTTAAGAAGTATCAGGGTGTTCTTTTAACCCCATGGCAGCCAACCAACTCTTTAATATTTGCCAACTAATAGGATTAGAAATGCTTCTGTATGAATGGGTTACACTTGCCAGACGTGTCTGGGACCGAATCCAATTCCTGATAATTTTTGCTATTTATTTCAGCAGGAAACAAAGCAACTTCTTAACCCCATGAAATGAGGGGATGTGAATGAGCAGAGTGCAAGCTGTTAATAGGGAGCACTTGATTAATTATCCCTTGGTTTGTGCTGCTCTGCTCTGGGTGTTCAGGTTCAGCATAGCTTTAATGATTTTTAGGGGCTTCTTCAGAGGGTTCACTGAAGTTGGGCAACCTGGGATAGTGGAAGGTGTCCCTTCCCTGGCAGGGGGTGGAACACAATGAGCTTTAAGGTCCCTTCTGATCAAAACCATTCTGGGATTCTCTGAGAGAAAAAAAAAAAAAAATTTCTACGTAAGGATGTTCCAGCCCACAGGCTTTTCTTCTGCACACAATTAGTGGATTTTGACATCAGTTCCTGGTTTGGGTTGCTTTGTTTGCAAGCTTTTTTTAAAATCTGTTTTCTTGTTTCTGTGTTGTGCCTTGCTGTGATGTAGACCTACCTTTTTGAGGAAGAAATTGGAAATGGCATTGAAGAGCCTTTTTCTCCTTCGTTGCACACACTTTAGAAATTTAATTTCTAATTTGTCCCCTGCAAGCAGCTACTGAACTTGGTGGTCATCTGTTACAATTCTTCTGTGATAACTCATTTCCCTTTTTCTCCACAGCTGAGTGGTAAAATAATTTAACTTGAATGATTATTGTTATTATGAAAATGCTACTCTGTTCTCGAGTTAAATCCAAATACCTCGTTTCCAACGCTTCATTACAGCTGATAAGCTCACTATTGATTGTAACAGAGATGGAATCATAGAATCACTTGGGTTGGAAAAGACCCTTAAAATCATCAAGTCCATTGGTTCATATTTCGTAAGAGGAATGCTGAGTAAAGCGAAAGCCAAAATCCTCCTTCACATTCTGCTATTTTAGAGGCTGTTTTTTAACCTTCAGCTGTGTCCCACTGAGGTTTAACCTCAAATACTGTTGGGAGTTAAAGCCTGAATTTCAGGCTGAAATAAAAAAGAAAAGTTCCATGTTTCAAGGGTTTAGCTTAGTAATGTGCCCAACGATGGAGGATAATAAATGCTTTCTTATTTTTTGGTATTTTGAATAGTTGAACAAGGGAATTGCGTTTTTAAAATTAGATAAATGCCAATAAAATCCATTTTGCTTCATATTCCCAACTAAGAATTAGACTTTTTTCCCCCTGCTTATCAGAACGGATTCTATCAATGACATTGGAAATGATTATTTTAATACTTCTTGTCAGCACAGTATTGTAATGACTGTGTACT
This sequence comes from Tichodroma muraria, assembly GCA_013390105.1. Lineage (NCBI taxonomy): Eukaryota > Metazoa > Chordata > Aves > Passeriformes > Sittidae > Tichodroma > Tichodroma muraria. Next base: position 129,890 of record WAAG01039591.1, on the reverse strand, counting down.
GCCCCAGGATGCCTTTTTAATGGTTTTAGCCTTCTTGAATTAGTTTGATGTACCATTAATGCATGAGAATTGCTTTTATTTCTGTTCACGGTGTATTCATAACTACACATCTTGCCCTGCTTTACATTCAGATTTTCCCTGACCCATTTAACTGTGGGCCATGCGAGTCTCTGGCACCACAAAGGAGCAAATGTTCAAATATTTAGAGGATAAAATTTTACTATCACAGGGTGTGAAACAAAAGGGTATGAGTCTAGCTTGGGTTCAGAGTTGAATCTGTCTCTGTAGCTTAATAGTTCAACAAGGGGGGGGTTACCTCATCTAGATGGTTGTAACACCCAGATTTTGATCTACTACTGTCCAAAATAACAATAAACCTGTGAGTATTGAGGCTGGAGTTGCAGGTATGTGGTGGCAGAGGCCGCTGCTGCCTCACAACTTGCACTTTGCTCAGATGCTGTGCTGCTGCCAGTATTTTTGGATGCTTTATTTGCAAATGAACTAGTCTTTTACTAAGGAATGTGTCTGCTCTGTGTAAAAAAAAATCTACCAGAAGTATTTTATTTCCAGATCCGAATACCATTTCCCATGTGGTGTTGAACAAAGATATTTTAATAGGGGACCTTCAAAGGGCCATTTCTCTGTTAAGGGATGGGAGATAATAGATTAATCCTGGTGCAGCTGGATTGAGGGGAAGGGCTGTCACTTGCCAGCAGCAATATCAAGTCAGCTTTTATAGATGTGTTTTCATTAGGAAATGTTAATCAGCCTAATGGGAAGTAAATAAAAGGGAAGTAAATCGGTCCCATCCCAACAGCTGTTTCAGGAAGATCCGACCTTCACTCTGGCACTGGATGTGGACTGAGGGATTCTCTGCCTGGGGACCTGGGCTGGGCTGGCGGGGACCCCAGTGCAGGGCAGAATGAGGCAGCAGTTCCTTTGGCTCCAGGAATTCCTTGGAGTTCTTCGGATTTTGGCTGAGGCCTTCGGGAATGTGGCATCTGCGGTGATGAGGGTGACTCTTTGGCAGGCCCCCATGCTTCAGAACCGCTGGGAAATCAATATCTTGGCGGCTTAGATATTTGTATTTTCCTGGGATTTTTTTGGGTTTTTTTAATGAGAAAGTGACGTGAAGGAGTCAATTTCTTTTCCTCGATATTATAGCTTACCCTAGAGCAACAAACGCTCCAGCCACGTTCATTTTAAGCCCCCGTTCATTTGAAGTCGTTTCAGTTTTAAGGCGTTGATTTTAACGTAAAATGAACGTTTTGATCTTTATCCACGTTCCTTTTCCCTGGGAATAACGGAGGGCGGCGGGAGCGACCGCCAGGGGGCGCCGGAGCCGCGGCGTGAGGGGGCCGTGATGGCGGCGGCCCCGCGGAGCCGCCCGGGGCTTTGTGTCCCCGCGCCGGGACATCCAAACGCTCCGGCCGCCAAAGTCGGCTGGAAAGTAAAAGATACAAACACACAAATCTGGTCACCCTCCTCTTGAACAGAACAGACACTTGAACAGAAGTGTTTCTGTTTGTGTTGTATTCTGAACTTAGTTCAGCTTCGTCCTTGCTCATGCTTTGCCTTTACACTTACTTAACCCTTCCTGCCTGCCTGTAACTGTTATGGGCCACTATAAATGAGAAGATGTAGTTTGAAAACAAGCATTTCACTTCGTTAGGTTTTTTGTTTGGTGGGGTTTTTTTTGTTTGGTTTTTTTTTGTTTTGTTTTTTTGTTGGGGTTTTTTTGGCTGTTTTTGTTTATGCAGATGTTTCTTCTGGTTTCCAGTCAGAAAATCTCTCAGCCCCATTCCTGTAGATGACAAGTTCTGGTGTCACAGATCAGACTGCGTTTTGTTGTAGGAAGGCCCAGTGTTAACTAGCAGCAGGAAATTAACCAGTATCTGAAATTTATTATAATATAGACTGGAAACGAGCTGTGTGAATTGAGCAGTGCCTGGTGGAACAGGTGTGAAGAAGCCTTCATCCTGGGGAGCAGTTGGCATCCGTAGGATTGGGCTGGAAAATGGATCCAAATCCTTGGATTTATATTTTCTGACTGATTACTAAATTTCACACTTTACACATTGCAGTTCAAGATTTTTGGGGTTTTTTTTGTTATCCTCAAAGACATACGGGGTCTCTGTGCAGTGCCCTCATGCTTGGTGCTGTCCAGTGTCACTGCCATGCTGTTTGGCGGGCACAGACTTTACCTTTTTGCCAATTTTTTGTGAAAACTCAGCAGCTTTGCAGACTTTGGGGATTTTCAGACTGGTACTGCTCTATCAGGTTTTTCAACACCGTACCTGGATCCACAAATGTGTGGAAGGAAAGAAAAAAGATCTTCCAGTGACTTGTCTGCATCCATTTTCTCATGCTTGGAATCAGATATTGTGATGAAGCGCTGTAGTCTGGAGTATGGAATTTGAGAAGTGCTACAATGAGCCCAGAGGAATGGAATGATGTAATGCCAGTAAAAGTTCCAGTGAGGTTTTGATTTTAGCTCTGGTGTGTCATTCAGTAGGTGACTTGTAGAAAACCATAATCTTTTGCAGAACTTTTCGTGTGACTTTTAATTTTATAGTGGTTATTTTATGGCACTTCCTTTAAGTCTTAAGGCAGGTTACTTAAAACCTAGAACGCAGAGCTGCTGATTTTATGCAATAGGTGACAGCTGTTAAATTTTTTGCGAGTACAATAAGTGCAAAACCTGCTTCAACATAGACAAATTCTTCATTAAATGGCAACAAGAATGTTGATACATCTCATCAAAATGTAAAAGAATTCAGGTTTTTGGTAGTGACGATTCAGAATTAGTCCAGTAAAGTCATATTCTGCAATAATTGAAATCCTGGGACAGGAAACAACGTGGTTGTTTGGGGTTAATTGCCTTTTTTTTTTTTTATTTTACAGTAGACATGAGAGTAAGAGGCAGAATCAGTCTGTTTAACAGACTCGTGTGTTGTGCTTGGGAGATAAAGTGTTACAAACACACTTGTGGAATGTCTGGCGAGCAGGTAGGAATTGTTTTCCCTTAAAAACAGAAGTGAAAAATTATGGAAGGAGGAAGTTTGAAAATTCCTTATTTTTCAAATCTCTGCTTTTCTCAGTAAAGACATCAGGAAAAGCAGAATAGAAATAAGCAATAAATAAGTGTTGTCATGCTGCAGTTCCTGGTGGAGCCGGTGGCAGAAGCTGAAAGGAGCAGTAAAAATTTCTGTGATTCTTTTTGTGCTGAGTGAGCTGAACAGCAGGCTGATGGCACAGCACGGCTGCTAGCAGGGCTCAGTCACGAGCTGTGTCTAGAGGGGAGGGTTTAGAAACAAATAAAGTGAATTACTGCTTGGTGATACCTGTTAGAGCAAGGATTCTTCAGCAGTTGCAAAATGATGCTGCAGAGGAACTGACCACAAGGTTAGGTGAGGGCCAGGAAGGGCTTCAGGAGAGCATGACCTCCACAAAGTGCCAGATTATATTTGCTTTATTACACCCAGAACCTTTTTCTTCCTTGTGTCTGCTTTATTTCTAACTGTTCCATGTAAACTGTGCCTCGTTTGCTGCATTTTGGGGGATGCTCTGCCTTGCCCAGTGTATCTTTGTCTCTCTTCCTACTGCTACACTCTTTGTTACATTTCTGTGATTATGGTCTGTTCATTTAATTTGACTTTCTCTTCTTAATTGTTTTATTGACAAATCTTAAAGCCCATTGACCTCGTCTGCTACTTTATGCGGTGTTCTGTACTGCTTCTCCAGCAAGCCTTCACATACAGAGCGCAACATGAAATGTTTAAAGCTCGATTTTTATTTATTTTTTTTTTAGTTATCTTCAGTACTTCTTCCCTCGGTCATTGGTTTTAACTGTCCTTTGTGGATTTCTTTTTAAATTTGCTTGCAAAACAAATGGCTTTGCTGGCTTAATATTGATGAATGGAAGATTAAGAACTAACCCACGATATGTGTTGTCTGAAGACAGAAAGGGAAGGGAAAATGCCCTTTCTGTAACTTCATTCTGTTCTGGGTGTTTCTAGGAACATTTATTAAACAGAAGATCCCAGCTTTACCCCCTTATAATGAAGAGATGCTTTTGTGTGAGCTATCAAACTTTTAAAATTGGTGTAATAAACATAATCCTTTTGTAACCTTCTCTGTTGTGTAACAAACACATTTTCAACATCAAAGTTGGTTATTAGCATAGCTGGTTCCTCAAAAGCCGTTTCCGCATTGCAAATCGTTGCCTTTCAGCTAATCCGTATGCATATGCAAATCCCATTGAGCTGTTTGCTTGGCCTGGATTAGCATCGTGTATTCAGCCTTTAAAAGCCTCCCTGGATTCGTGGGGGTGGTTCGTGGAGCAAGGCACAGTGGTGGGATTTGCCTCAGAATTCCTGTGCCAGCAAATTCCCAGTGCTGCTGCCGAGTTTGAGATGTGTTTTTCCTTTCTCCTTCTCTGTAAAGTGGAGTATCTTTAATTGTGTATAATGAATTTTGAAATTGAGGTTAGGTCAGATGAGGTGGTGCTGCACAAGGCAACTTGCGCCCACCAAAGCTGGAAGCGTTTGTACCTATCACGTTGTGTGATTTTTGTCAAATGTTATTACAAAGTAAATTTTATCTGTAAGCTGCTTCTTTTATTTCAGTTTCTGTTGTTGGCCAGTCTTAAACATCGAGACTCTTGTTCTCTGCATCAAACTCTTTTCCTTAGTTACTGGAGTTGTGTGAGCCAGCAGGTCCTGCCTGCTGCAGGATATTTTATGGAAAAGAGAGAATCCAGCACAACTTCGTATCGTACAGCTCAAGAGATGAGTCTAGAGAACACAGAGCTTCTTTTTGGACAGCCTCTCTTTGTATGTTTTGGTTCTTTCTTTAGCTTGGTCTTTCCAGGAGTACCGGTCTGGGATCCTTGTGGACTTGTTTCAGCAATGCATACTGCATTTTGGTTAAGAAGGAAGCTAAAATTAGGAAGGAAATTAGTTGACAGATGGATGGGACTGCATGGGCTGCCTCAGTTATGAAAATTATCCCAAATATTAAATGCGAACATGGGCTCATCTGGCTTTATTATGGGATTAGAAAAGCCGGGTGACTCTTATACTTCTAGGTGTGGCACATGGGGATGTGGTTAGTGGTGGCTTTGGCAGTGCTATGGTAATGCCGATTTTGAGGGCTTTTCCAGTCTTAAATGATCCTGTGATTCCTGATGGGTCCCCTGACCAGGTCTTCAAGAGTGACTTCATTATCTGCTGATAATTGGTCACAGTTTGCTGTTGTTTGGTTTTCTTTGAGATTTTTATTTTTCTTCTTCTTCTTCTTATAGCCCTGGACTGAAAGTTTCCTGCAACTTTCAAAACTTCAAATGAAATTTTTGAATAAATTCTAACTCTGATAGAAGACATTTTTTGGAACATATTTGTCATCTGTGACAAGTGCATTCCCTCATCAACTTCTGCGGAATGCTGGCTTATTATCTTTAGTTCAAGAATTATTGTAAAGCTAGTACAGGACTGAAAATTGAGTAGTTTTTGTTAATAAGTGTGTGAATGTGTGTTCCTTTTAGTTTCAGCACTAGATTCTGCTAGGTTGGGTAACTTCTGCACTGTTTCACCTTTGAAAAGGCTGAAGGTAGCTTTCAGAGCCACAGAACCAATTTTAAATTCAGGCACAGGTTTGTTTTTCTTCAAGCTCTATCTGCACTTAATGAAGGAACATTATTGGCAGATGCTGAAGAAATATATTTTTCCATAGAAAATTGGATTTGGGGCATAAAACTTGTTAATGTTAATAAAGACAGGTCATTACTGGTCTCAAGTCAGATATGCAAACTCCAGGAGATGGAGTGCTGCTGGTGGCACTTCTGCTGCTGCTACTTTTGTGTGAAAAAAGCCCGCGTGAGGAGTAAATCAGCGGGAGTTGAGCGCGCGTACAATCGTCTCACTCCCATCATTTATGCCCCTCCTGATGCCTGATGCACTTGCTTGTGTCTTAGACCTGGTAATTTACAGTCTCCCAGAAAGGTACGTTTAGATTTAAGCTGTGCAATAGTGTAACTAATGAGAAATAGAGGGGAATTTATAGCACTTGGTGATTGATTGGCCAAGTACCTCGACATTAATTGAAATCTGAGGACTCACAGCTGTCTTTCAGTTAAGAAGAAATTAAAGCGGGGGGAAAAAATAGTGGTTTTGGACAAGTAAAACTATTGCTTTGTAGCATTTACGGACAACTTGGTTGGGGTGAAAAGGTGGATTCCCTAAAGCACGAAAGGGCTATTTCCTAATCACCTGCAGGCGCTGGTTGATCTGCGCCCATGGCGGTATCACTCAACTTCTGCTTTTGCAATCCCAGTGCGGCTTCGGTTGTCTTTCGTGGGATTTTGGCCCCAGTTCCATCTGGAAACTTGGCTGTAGAGTCAGCACTTCGTGCTGTTCTCCCCTGTTTAGCAGAGGCACTCAGGCCTAACTGTTGTGTGACAGATTATCTAGATACATACTTGGCGTTAATCTCTCGCTTAATAACACTGTTTAACCAGTCATCTCCACAGAGGCACACAGCTTTCTCCTCTGCTGTCATCCTCTAAATGCACCATTCTTGCTGGAGCTTAGTCTTGATTTTCCCATTAAGTGCTTAAAAAGTAATAAAACTAAAGCCATTAGCCTTCACTCGTCAGATCTGTATCAAGAGAAATATTCTTGGGCACCATAAATCTGATCAAGTGTTCGACATTTATATCATTCGACTTCATTCTCTGGAAATGGACCTTTGAAGGTAAATTGCATTAAGTAGGGCAGTTTAAATTTTTAATACAATCTTATTGTAACTGTTAGCAAATGATTAAAGTGCAGAAGGGGGGCCTTATGTGTTTTGGGAGATTTATGTGAAATGCTCTATGATGCTTCTGCTCTGGCAGGGAACTGCTTTTGTAACAGCTGGATGTGCATAAACCTGCAAACCCAGAGGATTTTTAGCCTGGAGTGGTAGAGGAGATGACTTCCTATCTGCTTGCTGCTGGATTTGTGGAGGATGTTTTGGGAGCAGGATTTATTCCACCTGCACTGAAGCAATGATGTTGGTGACACAAAGCTTAACTCTTTTTTCTGATGTGCCTCTGTATGCCTAAGAGGTGGATTTTGATGGCTCAATGGGCAACGAGCTCATGGGCTTAGGTGGTTTATTTAATCTTATTTAGGTCCTTGGTGGTTTGTTTTGAGGGAGGTTTTTCTTTAAAGTATGAGAATAGTCTCTGGCTTGAGTTTGGTGAACAGCATAGATACATAGTGCTTCAGAAGCAGTGATGTGTTTATGCACCTTTTTTTGGTGTTGCTGTAGTAAACCTGATTGCTCTTTTCTGAGGAGAATACTCACATCTTGAGGAATAATATCTGTGAATGCTTAATGTGAAAAAAGTGGTACTTGTTCAAAGTATTAGGTGACTGTAACTTTTTTTCTTAGATATCCCAGCAGTCATGGCCCTTGTTTTGGAGCCAGCTGTGCCCTGTCTGGATGTAGCTGTGTGATCTCATGGTGTGATTGCCCTTCTGACTTCAGACTTTGAGTTGTTAGGTAACAATTTTGTGCCATTTTGGCAGTTGAAGGAAGAAAATAATTCTGGTTTTTCGGTGAGCTTTTTCTTTAAGTTGAATTACTAGAACTGTCTGGATGAGGAACAAGTTCAGTTGAATTTGATTTAGTAAATGTGATTAGCTTATTTCTTTATTATTTAATATTATTTCTTTATTATTTTATTTATTTAGCTTATTTCTTTCTAGAGGGTTGGTTGCATCTGGGATGCACTAACTTAACCAGCAGCTTTCTATCAGTTTGTGTCCTTTTCTGTGCTCTGTTAGTGAGTTCACTGGGTGCACATCAATCTTCAGAAAACAGAAATGTTCTCTATGAAAATAGTAATTTGGCAGTATGTGCCCCAAAATGGGCTTTCCATGAAGCTGCTTCAAAATGGGAGTAGGAAGTTACTCGCTAAGGTGGTAAAATCCTGAAGCTTCATATAATCTTCTGTTGTTTAAACCTATGTTTTGATATGATTAAAAAGCGGTTCTATGTTTTGCCATAGAATTAAATACATACAATGATGTTATCCTTAAGAATGTTATTCTTAAAGGGTAATTAACAATTCAATTGCTTCCTTTTGGATATTTTACAAAACATATCAGTTTGACAACATTCTCTTTGAATCTTTCCAGCTTGACTTCTTTTCTTGTTTCAACATTTTTTAACCTGTGCAATTTAAAATCATACCTCTGTGTGGGATATAACACAGAGATATTGATTCTGCCCTCATGGAAAGGTCAGCAGAGCTCCATGGGGTAAATCCATGTGCAGACTTTACCTGGGTGTCTGGCACAATGTTCCCTTAAATCCTTGAGTCATGTGCTTCTACTTGCAGCACAGTTCAAGCAGTGAAGAAAACACAGGTTTAATTTTTAAATTGCTTCAGATGCCAGATTGTTTACAGTGAATTTATTGGCATATTTGCTTACCTAGCCTTGGAAGGCAGTGATTTGCATGGAAGTTGGGAATAAGTGATGTGCAGTGTTAATTAGAGTTACCTGTGAAGGGAAAAAAATAAAATGTTGGCATTGATTAAAGATATTTATTACCAAGCCTGATTTACAACTGTATTTTCATATCTTGTAAGACAAGGTTTAAGAAGCAAAGATTTGTTAACCAAGCACTTTGTCCTGTAAAACTTCCTAATGCTTTTGGTGCCTTTGTACTACAGATTTATATCTTTTTGGTCAGTTTGACTTTTCTTTTTTTGGTCATTGAGGTTTCTCCCGGCAAGTTCTACCACAGGCTGTCAGAGCACAGAGGGGGTCTGAGCTCAGCACAGAGCAGCATCTCCTCTCCCCTGGTGTGACTTTACAGTGGCACTGCTTCTTCAGGGCAAAGTAACTTCAGACATTTCTGGCTGGACGTGGCCATTAGCTGGATAAATTGCTGTTTCCAAACTCCAACGTTAGAATCATCCAGCATTCATTTCTCTCTTACACCTAACACACGTGGGATGCCAAGCTCTCTTTTAAACAGAGAAATATAAAGGTTGTTTAGCCTAGAAAATGGATTGAATTTAAAATAACAGGCACAATGGCTTTAATAGTGGCTACTTTCATTAATGTTTCCCATTTGGAAGCATTTGTGGTTTGGGCTTGCTTTGGTAGTTATTACTGCCTCTCCCGCAATATGTAATTGTGGAATAAATTTACTTTTATTGAACCCTTACTTATCCTGTAAATGTGGAATATTAAGCTAAAAGGCAGCTGCTGTAAAAATGTAAGCTGCTCTATATCTTAACTTCTTCCACTTGTGTTTTTTAAGGTAAAAGCAAGTATGTGATCACACAAAACTGCCAATTTTGCATTTTTTTCCCTCCAAGTAGTTAAAGCAGCTATTTATTTAAACAAGTGTTTATCCCTGCTGATGTTTTTCACTCATCCATCAGCATTCCAACTTCAACTGAAAGCCATTTGCTGTCTGTCCATCAGTGAAGGAAAATTTCCTGCATTCCCATCTTTTGCACAAGTGGCAGGTTTTAACTGAACCTGCTGTTTACTCATTCTTGGATGTGCAGAGATGAATGGTCTTACACAGGTTTTTATGAGAAACCAGTTTTGATTTAAACTAGTGGTAACTGGAGAAGAGTGTTTGCATCTCCTAAAATACGCAGCACCCTGGTGCTGGGATCACTGAGAAGAGAAATGGCACCAGATGTTACGGATCTTGTATGCCTGGAGTCTTTCTTCCCTGTTAATATTCCAAGCTTTCCTTGGTCGAAGCAAAGAGCACAGGAATAACTGTATTCCCTACCTTTTGGGAATGAAAAGTGATCAGACTGTTGATACCTTTGGGTGTTTTCCAGGATCCATCTTGGAGCAGGGAGAGATCAGGTCTTGGCCTAGGTTTCCCTCAACTCATCTCCTGGGTGCTGCAGAGTGTTCTCAGTTTTCTGACAAGTGGAGCTGGATGGGACTCTCACCTTGTGCCCTGAACTTCTCCTAGGGAGTCCCCTCAGGTCTCTGCCTTTCTCATCTTTGTCCTTGGGTGGAGCTGCGCTGATGAGGTCAAGGAGGAGCTGATGTGTGAACGGCCCTTTGAACCAGGGCAAGACAACTCTGCCGACGAAGCTCCTCTGGCATCAGCGATCCTAGCGGGGATGAGCTCCCAAACGGAGCACCAAGAGGAGTCGGCTCCTCATGGAGGCTCTGGTCCTCCCATGAGGGAGTTCAGTCCTCTGCTGATCAGCCCCGAGAGCAAAGCAGGAGGGCTTTGCTTGGGGAAAAGGAGCACGTGCTCACTTTTTTCCACTGGAAAACGTGCTGGCTTGTACGGAGATCTGCAGAGCTGGAGCGTGGAAACGTCGATGTGCAGCTCCAGGCTGTCCTGCTCAGGCCTCTCTGAAAACCATGCGGGCAGGGAGGGAGCAGGAGGTGCTGAGGAATGAGTGAGTTTTGACTAACAAAAAGTAGCGTTTGAGATGAAAGTGGCAGGGGGTGGGAAGGTTAATTTTGTTGTGGTGCGCTAGGTCAGGCATGGAAGAAGAGGTATTCAAGCCAAGAGCTTTCCCTCCCAACTGGGAGCGGGAATTTCACATGCTTTTAATTATCAATGCCTTCAAGCAGAATACAACTCCCAGTCATTCTGGCTCATAGAATTACATTTAAATGTATAAAAAAATAAGGGTCAGTCGTCCCCCCCTTCCCCCAAGACCAAATATTTGCTAAATATCGCTTCTTCTTGTTTACAACTTTAGGTATCCATGGCATATCCCCTGTTTATTTGCAGAAGAGCTCTTGGCTTTGCAAATCAATTTTGTTTAGCTTTTTATACTACTGATATATTGCGATAAAATCTGTCCCAAATTGATAGCTTGAGTATATAAAAGTACAGACAATTCAACTGATTTTTAAAAATAGTTGAAATGCTTCTCACTCTCTGGATTATTTTTGATATCTGCCATAGATTCATCTGTTTCAGAAATACTGTTTAGAGAGTATTAAATTCAAATATTGTGTTCAGACGCAACTTTGGAATGAGACAACCTGAAAGCTTGTGACAAAAATACTTCTGCTTTAAATTTTTTATTCACTTTATAAAACATCGTTGTTCTGATGGAGCAAGGAGCTAAGAAATTTGAGCTGAAGAATGGTCTATTTTGACTCCACTTGTGTCCAGTTTGGGCCCCCCAGCATAACGATGTGGAGTTGCTGGAGTGAGTCCTGAGGAGGCCGTGGAAGATGCTCTGAGGGCTGGAGCCCTCTGCTCTGGAGCCAGGCTTGGAGAGCTGGGGGTGTTCACCTGGAGAAGAGAAGGCTCCAGGGAGAGCTCAGAGCCCCTTCAAGGGCCTAAAGGGGCTCCAGGAGAGCTCAACAGGGACTGGGGACAGGACACAGGGGAGGGCTTCCCACTTCCAGAGGGCAGGAAGAGATGGGATATTGGGAAGGAATTGTTCCCTGTGAGGGTTGGGAGGCCCTGGCACAGGTGCCCAGAGAAGCTGTGGCTGCCCCTGGATCCCTGGAGGGGTCCAGGGCCAGATTGGACATTGGAACTTGGAGCAACCTAGTGCTTCGATCATGTTTAGGTCATGTGTTTGAGTCACTGAGTTCAGAATGTCTTGGGTTTCTTCCCCTGTTCCTTCCCCTTCCTTGCCCAGACTGTGCTGTGTGTGTCAGTGTGATGCTACCAACACCCCTGTACTCACACTGAAGGGAAGAGGTGAATACTTTCCTTGGCTAATTATCTCTCCCATGTGAGAGCAGGAGCTGTTGCAGACAAGGTAGTTTTCATTCATGTGTGGTTTTTGGTCAGTTTTGGTCTTAATTTAGGTCTTTACCACATATGATGAAGACAAATCCATGTGCATATGTTAAAATCTGACCTATGGTTTGCTCTCTTCACTTGCTAATGTGTTTTAAAATATTTTAATATATGACTTCCCAGGCTCCAGATCAATAACCCAATGGGTCTGAAATGACAGAGTGCTACGATATTCCCCTTTAATTTAAACATGATTAGCTGATGAAGGTTATGATCAATATGCTAGGGGAAGATAAATTAATTGATATCATCCTTTCAGGATGATAAGAGGCCTGTTGGAGGTGGGATGTAACTAATGAAGCTGCTTCTTCATAAATATGAGCCATTCTTTATACAATGTATTCTCACTAAATCATGGTTATGCCATCATTCATTTACATGAAAAACATAAGCCACATACCAGTTTGTTATTCAAATTGCATTCATTTGAGAAGAAACTATGCTTGCACTGTCCCTGCCTGTGCTGTAAGTGAGGGAAGTGTAGTGAGGGAAAATAATCTTGGAATTTGCATAACTATCTTCTTATGTTTTCTGAACGAGACAGACTGGGTTCTGTTGGCTTACTTCCTGCAAGTTTCTGGGGGACTTTAAGGAGATGCCAGTAAATGTCACTGGATTTGGTGGAGGTGTTGCAACTGACTGCAGAGTCCTTGGCACAAGTTTCATGAAGTGCTTCCCTTCATGAAGAAAACTGCATGCAAGGAAGCTAAATTTAGTTAGTGGCATGTTTGATTAGCCACTACACAAGTATCTGTTTCCAAAGACAGAATTATTTTTTTTTTTAGTTTTTAATTTGTTACTCAAAAGGTAGCAAGAAATTTCATGTATTTATGACATAAAAAGAGCTCTTTCCAAAGGCTTTAGCTGAATTAGCAACATGAACTCAAGTTCCAGTGTGTTATGGGATGAATTTCTGAAACGGTTTGACTTGTTTAAATTGAAGAGTTATAGGAGAGGTTTGGTTTGGAAGTTGCTGCATTTTACATCAGTTCTGTTTGATCTTTTTTATTATGGGTCTGCCAAGCTGTGTACAGAGATCTGATCCCTGTATCCATTTGATAAATGCTGCTTTTCCTTCCATGCTGAAGAAAATGTTTTAATAAATTGCAAAACAAATTTGGCATTTTTCCATCTGTTCTGCGGCTGCTAAGTAATAAAAGCTAAAATTAGAAATCATGATACATCTTCTTTTCATAAAGAATTTCACTGGGATGTGTGGTACCACCAATACAGGTATTTATTCAATGTCAGCAACCCTTTATCAGTTCTAATATTCCAGTCATCTTTGGTTTGGGCTCCAGAGTGGATTGCCGTGGTGCAGTGGCTGGTAAAAAAGGGAAATCCATCTTATTCCCTGGCAGCAGAGACCAAGTATCTTCTGGCTGCCAGGATAATATCCCAAAGAAGAGTGGAAAATGTTTGCTACTGGGAGCTTTGTTTGTGTGGTGTTATAAACATAGAGGGGATTTGGTACAGAATTCCTGGTATTGCTTTTTGTCATTTTTTCCCTGAGTCCTCTGGTGCTCACCTGGTGGAATGAGACTTCTGAAGTCACATCCTCCATGTGGGGAACCGAGCTGGAGTCTCCCATGGAGCATCATGGAAAACCAGCACCCTTCATCTTCTCTGTAACACACTCGATTTTTGGAGCAGGCTTTGCTGGTGAACCCCCCCCGTTTGTGTGTTGTTCATTGTGTGTTTTCCTGCCGTGCCCTGCTTTCCATGTGTGCTCTGCCTTACCTGCCTGGATGTTTTGTTTCCCTTCAGTTGCCCAGAAGATCGTTTCCACCAAGAAGAAACAGCAGCTCTCAATTGGACCCTGCAAATCTCTACCCAACTCTCCGAGCCACTCCTCCGTGTGTTCTGCCCAGGTTTCTGCCGTACATATCAGCCAGGTACAGATAAAATAAATGCTTGGAAAAGGAACTCATAAGCTGCTTTTCATCTCTGATGTGTTTCATGCCATTTCAAGTGCTCTCTTTGCTGTTCAAGCAGTAGTTGCCATTTTTTCAATGCTCTCAGTGATCTATCTGTAGTTTGAAGTGATATCTGAATTTTTTTTTAGATTGGCTTGAGTTCAAGAAACAAAGTAGCAAAGCAGAATAATTTAGGTTTAAAGGCTGCTTGCATTGATAAACCTGCTTTGATCATTCTCACTGATAACCAATAGCCTGCAGGTCTGAGTAGGCCAATCATTGCAGTTGCAGGATTTGCTGTGCTGTGGTTTAACATCCCCTTGCTGTGTTTTTAGTGGTTACTCTCACTCAGCTGTGCCAAGCTGGTGTATCCCAGTGGTTAGAGTGCTGGAATTTTACACTTGATGGTATTTTGAGAAACATATGGTTAATACCAAAATTTTCTGACTTTCACAACTTTTACCCAGGTGTGTTGCATGCTGCCCTGTTTCCCTGGTGATGCCCCTTCCTCAGTGTCTTTGTTTTCTAGTGTCAACTGATAATCTCTGGGCATATCCCCAGTTGGGGTGGATATAAACTGAATGATGTCAGATACCCACAGCCATTCTGGTGTGGTTTTCAGTCTAAACTGAATAATATGCAGGTTATTTTGCAGTCTTGAGCCACCCATGTGAGCATTTGTTTTGACTGTGGACCTTTATCCCACACACTGCTTGCTTTTTGGCAGAAGGGAATAACTTCTCCCACTGGGTTAGAACCCTAAAGTTCTCTGCTGTGAGTTTTTCTGCTTCTAGCTGAGTCCTGCTATGACCTCAGACTGTGACTGTGGTTTTTGCAGATGAGCCCAAAGAGAATGCTGGAGTTCAGACCCCTCATTCTAAAGCAGGTGCCGAGTGAGGTGCGTTGCTCTTCAGGAGAACCCTGGCACCTTCTGGTGAAGTACAAGGAGAGATGCTTGGGAGAGATGCTGGGAGAGATGCTCCCCTGGGTCATCACCTGGGAGAGATGCTCCCCTTTCTGGGTTTCCTCAGGTGTCTCTGACCAGTTTATGGCCACAGGCCTTTGGAACTTGCCCTCTCTGAGGGCATTTCTTGTTAATGAAGCTTTTATGATGAAGAACATCAAATATCTGGGGGCTCACCGGTTTCCTACCCCAGTCTAGTTTGAAAGTCAACAGCAAACACCAAATTCTAGACCAGTACCATCACCTATGCAGCAAACTTCTTGCCAGTGATAAGAACTGTTTGGGAAAATCGAGGCAAGGTGGCTTTTGTGATAAAGCTCCCTAGATTCTGTTTCAATAAAAGTGAAATAATGTTCTTTACTGCCCTTGCCAGGTGTCATAATTACCTAAAGGGGCAATTACATCACCAGTCAAAGATGTCTCTCTTCTGAGACTGATGTCATGCCTAAAAGTAGAGGCCAGAAATCTGTTTCATGTTGTATCTCCTTTGTGCTTCACTTAAAGGCAGTATGACCTTGTTTAAGGGAAGGAAGCTGAATCCTTATCCCAGACTTAAAAGAACTTTGCAACTGCAATTCCAAGTTTAAGATGATCTGGGGCAAGATTTGCCATCTCTGATCTTGGCTGGAAGACTGACTGGTGTCTTGCCCTTTGGAACATCTCTCTTGGCATAACGATGTTTCTCTGAAGATTTCCTCCGTGAATCAAACCCGTTATCGGTGCAGTGCCCTGCCACTTGCATTCTCCACAGGAGCAAAGGCCTTCAGAAGCAGTGGTTACACGCAGCACTTCAGATCAAGTCTGATATTGTTCTGTCTCTGGTTGGATCATCCTGGGCATTGAACTCCTGCAAACTCTCCAGATGACTCTGCAGTCAAAAGCTTAGCTTTAGAGAAAGAAAAAAAAGATGTATCGAGTGTCACCTTAACCAGGCTAGTCCTTAGCATACCTTGGGGGGAATTCTAAGGCTCAGCACTATCCAGGGCTTCTGTGGTTTCAGTCTGCCAGGTTGGACGGAGCTTGGAGCAGTCTGGTGTGGTGGAAGGTGTCCCTGCCCATGGCAGGGTGTTGGAATGAGGTCAGCCTTAAGGTCCCGTACAATCCAGACCGTTCTGGGATTCTGTGAAAGACGTGTCTGTGTGTTTAGGTGCTTCTCTATCCGTGTATCCAGGAGTCTGAGGTGGTGAATGCCTCAGTGAGTTCCCCTTCCAGAAAATGCTCTCAGGAGTATCTATAGTTAAGTATTTCCAGAGGCCTGTTCCACACAATAAGATGCTTCCTATTCCAAAGACAAAATCCACTTGTCTTTGTAGCAGATGCTGCTTAATTTTCCTTCTGACTTAGTTTTTAATGTGTATATCAGTCAAGGGGATGGTTTTCCTTGAAAACCCTTGATACCCAGAGCCAAGAATCCTTGCAAGTACTTCAGGTACCTCGTTGGCTTTCAGGGCCAGCACAGACTGCATGGAAAGAATTTTGTTCTCAAATCCGAGGGTTATCATTCATGACCATGATGGACAGAACTGTTGTATACTCTGTCAACCAGAGGGATGGTGCAACATCCCTTCCATTCTGTCTGATGCATTCAGGTATTCCAGTCACAGCTCACTGTCTGGCTTTTTGGAGCACTTCAGGAGGTAGACTGAGTTGTTTAGAGGGGAAGAAGTGTTGTGCAGTGGACTGGAGGCCTCTTATTGCCCATAGGGCATCTCAGAATAGGTCTTTAATTTACTTTCTGCAAGTACAGATCAGTCACTTCTGTAGCTCTGTGCTCTGCATGTCTATCCCACTTTTCATTCCCCCGTTCCTCTATCCCTTGAAAATCTTCCTGGGCATGATATGCTTGTATATCATGCTAAGTCTAATTTGAAAGAAGAATGAGTTCCCTTTTCTTTCACCAAACCCCACAGAGGCGTTCCTCTTCCCTAAATTCATCCCAATGCTAGAAGAGTTGCTTGTCCTTTACACCCGACATATCAGGAAGGAAATTTTAAGATATTAACTTTGGAGAATAGTGCCAATAAACACAGTTTCAAAGGGCTGTTTCCTCTGCTCAACCCCTGGAAGTGGAGATCATCTGGTTCCCAAACCCATGAGGCTGCTCAGCCTGGTCCCACCTTTGGTCCTTAGTTCCCTCTCTGTGGGGGCTGGATAACCTGTTGAGGAGTTACCTGCAGCTGGGCCTGGGTTTGAGTTTGTACTATTGTAAAAACAGCTGGAAAATCCTTTGGCACAGCAGCTATAGTTGTGGTTTGTGTGAAAGACTCCAGGCCCCTCTCCAGACAAATATATGTGCAGATTCCAGCCAGGAATCTCCAGCAGTGTGAGCTTACTTGTGAACTGCAGTGTTGAAGGTAGAGATGGAAAGATTGTTTTACCAGTGACTATCATTCCTTGAAATCTGCAGTCTGCATGTGTTTTCACACTGTCTGGTTTTCCTGGAATTCTGCTGTGAGAGGAGATTGAAAATGGCACCATGTTTACTTATCTGCCTGGTCTCCATGCATTCCTCTATGACAGAGGGACCTTACACACCCTTTGGTGAAGAAATTTTCCTTGATATCCAATGTAAATCTCCTTTGATGCGACTTGAGGCTGTTCCCTCTCCTCCTGTCCCTGTTCCCTGGGAGCAGAGCCCAACCCCTCTGCCCAGCTGCCCCCTCCTGTCAGGAGCTGTGCAGAGCCAGGAGGGCCCCCCTGAGCCTCCTTTTCTCCAGGCTGAGCCCCTTTCCCAGCTCACTCAGCCTCTCCCGGTGCTCTAGTCCCTTCCCAGCTCTGTTTCCTTCTCTGGACACACTCCAGCCCCTCGGTGGACTGCAGTGCCAAGAGTTGTGTTTCCTGGTCAGCAGTGTCATTCTCCAAGGAGATTTGCATTATTCCTGGGAAGGATGTGGAGCTTAACATCCAGCTGAGCTGCAGCTCAGGTGTGGCTCATTCCTTACTACCTGTTGCAAATCTGAGTGATGCATTATTTATGTGTGCACAATGCCTCCAGACAGTTTTTACTACAACATGATTGTCCAAAAACGCAAATTAAACTACTAAAAGCAAAGTGCAGTCAGCTTGGTCATCCATTATTTCATTGTATATGAGACCTGATTATGGATAAGCTTTTTGGAAATTTTCTGGAATGTCAAAACTAAAACTAAAAGAGGAATGATAATGTATTTAATGCCACATATATCACAATCCTTTTGTATTTACAGGGTTGTTTTTAAGTTACCTAATATTTATCTAGAACAAGCATTTTAGATACCTCCCTGTGAGGGTGGGCAGGCCCTGGCACAGGGTGCCCAGAGAAGCTGGGGCTGCCCCTGGATCCCTGGGAGTGTCCCAGGCCAGGCTGGATGGGGCTTGGGGCAGCCTGGGACAGTGGAAGGTGTTCCTGCCCATGGCAAGGAGCTGGAATTAGATGATCCTTGAGGTCCCTTCCAACCCAAGGATCTATGGTTTCCAAGTGTTTCTCTGGTTATGTTTTTCATTGTTCCAGCCAGTGGCTTATTTTGAAAACACCACAGAGTTTTATTTACAAAGTTGGAAATCCACTGGGCTTGGTGTGTGAGAAGAGAAACATTGCCTGCAGGGCTTCTTTTACAGAAACTCTCTGTGTGTCTTTGGGGAATAGAATATCCAACAGGTTTGTGTTTTCCTTTAGGAGTTACTCACTCCCAGAAAACAAATCACTTAGAAATCCAGGAGACAACTGCAAAGAGCGTAAAATGATGAAGGATTTAAAAAGTAAAATTTTAGGGAATCCTTCGTGTTCTCCATCTGGGAAGTAGGTTCTTAGGGTATAAATCTGTTAATATCAGTTGAAAAGAAATAAGATTTCCTTGCCACTCTTCTCATCTCCAACACACCCAGTGGTTTGGAAACAGGCTGCTAGAGAGACAGGAGAAGCAAATGTGGGGTAATTGAGGCCACTTCTTCCCAGCTGTCCTCATCATCTGTCCAGTATTACCATTCTCCATTAGGACACTAAAAATGATCATTTCAATTATGTTATTTCATCTCCTTTGTTTTATACACATCTCCCAATTCTGCTGCTACTCCCTCTGGCACTTTAAAATAATGTAGGAATCCTCTCTCTGGCCCCACTGTTTCTTTCAGTGTCTTCAACTCTGCTCCCTGATTTGGAAAAGCCACAAGAATCAGAAGAGAACTCGGAACATGGAGAGATTTCAGTTGGGGGCTGTAAGGGATTGTCTCCCACTTTTTCATCCAGACTGGTTGCAGCTTGAGATCCCCATCCCCAGGGAGCATGGGGGAAGTCCCATCAGGCATCTTTGTCCTCAGGAATTCTGGAAATACCCTCTTTCCACCTTTCTTCACTTCCTCTAGGAAACTTGACTGCTTTGAAGATGGCCGTTCCCCCTTCTCTGTGCATCCCAGACGTTTCTTTCCCCAAAAAAATCACATGTGAGTTGTTGCCCAACCCCTTCATCCACTGCTCCTCCTCCAGCAGGCAGAATTTCCCCTGTTGTCCTGCCCAGTCCCCCATCAGCACATAGAGCATCTCCTCCTTTAATGGTGTTTTTAGTACCTGTTTCTATCAGGTGCAGTAAGTCCTTTTAAAGAAAAAATTAAAGACTTTTTTCTTAATCACCTTTTGGTCCTTTCCATTCTGTCTAGTTTCCTCATCTTCCTGCTTTTAGGAATTTGTTACCTCTGTTCATTTATTGTTTTACAGGCTCAGTGCTTTATTTCTTTCAGGACTAGGATGTAACATCACAGTTTTGGCTGCCTTGAATAAATTAGAATATCTTACAGTTTTGTATCTTTGTGCCAGTAACTTCAGCAAATCCTGTGCAGAGCCAGGAGCTGGACTTGATTGTCCTTGTGGGTTCCTTGCAGCTCAGGAGATTCTGTGATGCTTGGAATATGTTGGGATTTATCCAACCCCTTGGTTGCCATTTTACAACCCTGAATTATTTTCATTTTCTTGATCAGCTCTCAGTGATCTGATGTCTCCAGAGTAGGTTTAACTCCATCCATGCAGCTCCATGGCACTGTGTATTTTCTCTTCGGTTAGGATTTAGTTTAGTAGAAATCCAGACTCAGAAAGTTTTCCCCAATGTTTTGCTTACTCGTACTGGAAAACAAATGAAACTTTGCTTACTTTTGCTGGAAAACAAATGAAACTGTTGATACCCAGTTAAGGTTGTACTGTGTAGAATGAAAATGTGCCTGCTGTATAAACAGAGCTATCTAAGTATTCAAAAAATAATGGCAGGGGAGATGTTTGAAGACTTAGAATAGAAATGTGTGGGAAAGTGGCAGTAGGGCAGCCCTGCTGAGCCCCTGAGCCCTGGGTGCACTTCTGGATAAGTTCGGAATAAATCAGGAATAAATAAGATACAGCTGTGGATTGTCATTTCTTGAAAGCAGTGTGCCGCTGTTTAAAACTCCCTTTAATCCTTGCAGACCAGTAATGGAGGAGGGAGTTTAAGTGATTATTCCTCCTCTGTCCCATCAACTCCAAGCACCAGCCAGAAGGAGCTGCGGATTGATGTTCCTCCCACTGCCAACACACCAACTCCTGTCCGTAAACAGTCCAAGCGCCGATCCAACCTCTTCACGGTGAGTGAGCCAGGGGCCCCTCTGCTGCTGTGCTGTGTGTGCTGCTCTGGGGACAGCCTGAGCTTCAGCCCCTGGAGGTGGGCTCCATCTCAGCACTCAGTCCACACAGAAGTGCTGAGATGGAGCTGTGAACTTCAAACAAAAACATCTTGGAGTTATCGTTGTGTGGTTCTGGTTGAGACTTAAACAGGAACGCTTTTCCTAGGAGGACAGGCTGAGAGACTTGCGGTTATGTTCAACCTGGAGAAGAGAAGGCTCCAGGGAGACCTTAGAGCCCTTTTCAGTGCCTAAAGGGGCTCCAGGAGAGCTGCAGAGGGACTGGGGACAGGGGCCTGCAGTGATGGGACTTCCATTGGCATGGCAGGGTTAGATGAGATATTAGGAAGGAATTGTTCCCTGTGAGGGTGGGGAGGCCCTGGCACAGGTGCCCAGAGAAGCTGTGGCTGCCTCTGGATCCCTGGAAATGTTCCAGGCCAGACTGGAGAGGGCTTGGAGCAACCTGGGATAGTGGAAGGTGTCCCTGCCCATAGCAGGGGTGGGACTGGATGGGCTTTAAGCTCCTTCCCAAACCAAACTATTCCATAACTACTCCATGCTACTTTTATTACTTTATAGAATGAGATCACTTTTTTCTTCTCCAGGGTTAAAAAAGATGATGGAAATTAAAGTAACTTTTTTTTTTTCTTTCTAAACCACCTGTTTCTCACTTCATTGAGAGACCAGAAAACCCAGAATCAAACAAAAAAACATCCAATAGAAAGCTATCTGGTGTAATATGACAGGTCTTTGTTAAGCAGAAGTAGTTTAGGAGATGCTAGTGAAGCCCTGAGTGAAGGTTTCCTTGGTTTAAGCTCTCATGCTGAAAGCTCTGGGATCATGTTGCAGGTGTAATTGTGGTTTGTAAGCAGTTTTTTGACAGTTCACATGTCATAGCAAACTCAAACTCCCTCTGGGCTCTCATGTTACTTCCTTGGGGGTTGTAGCTACATGTTAGTTGTGTTTAGGAGCCCCCAACTTCCCTGTCAACATGGAGAATTTATATATTTCATTCCAAAGGTGATGTCATGCTCACTTCCCACATACAAACCCGATAAAACCATTTCCTCATACTCTGAGGGAAATCTGAGCTCTCTGCCTTCAGCAAGTGGAAAGTTTTGTCACTGTTTGGAGATCTGAGTGACAGCACAGAGCCCCAGGAATTCTGTGTTCATTCCAACAGAGGTATTTTGATTTAAATCCAGATCTCCCACTCCTGCAAAGGAGAGGAAATCATGCATTTGTGTTTGGGTGCAGATGTGTAGGTGGAAAACAATAAAATGAGTGGCCTGGGAAGAAGTGTCCCAGCTTTGACACTGACATTTGATCAGTCGTGCGGATTTCTTCCCATTGGTGGGAATAATCTGGAGTTTGGCGGGAGAATTCCAGAGTTCCCAACCCCACTAGATGTCAGTGTCAGCCCAGAAACCACCAGCAGTCAGAGCTCTGGAAGCAGAGCTGGGATGCTGCTGCATCCCTGGAAAGATCCCCGACCATCCACGGCCGGGCTGAAGGATGCGTGAGGTGCTGCCAGGGCTCTGGAGGTGGTGTTGACCGTTGGGGAATTGGGGATGTTTCAGTTTGGAGCAGCTGTAAGTTTGAGAAAGGGAGGATAGAAAAACAGACCCATCTACAGTCACAGGAAAGACTTGAGAAGAATGCTAAGTCAGCTGTAAACAAACAGACTAAAGCTCTGGTTTGTGATAATTAGTGAGAACCAGATTTACTGATATGAGAGGGTGTTGATAGTTGTCTTAATATCTGATAACTGGGAAAAATAATAATTTGCCTTTGCAGAATTAGTTGTGTCTTTTAAGGTGGA
Organism: Tichodroma muraria; assembly: GCA_013390105.1. Lineage (NCBI taxonomy): Eukaryota > Metazoa > Chordata > Aves > Passeriformes > Sittidae > Tichodroma > Tichodroma muraria. The sequence continues at coordinate 107,755 of WAAG01039591.1, read as the reverse complement.
TGTAGTGAGATTATTTAATGAGTTGCCCTGTAATCTATGTCCTGAAGTACTTAACAGCCACTCTGCTGTAACCCAGCTTTTGTGCCAAGTTATAACCCGGAATTACTTAATTGAGTAAATAGATAACCGGTATTTTCTGTGTAGTTATGAACAGAGCGTGTAATTAAAATATTTTACTGTTTAGCTCTGGGTTTCTTGCTGTGCTTCTCTTCCCAGTCACTTGTGCCTTTATCTCTTATAAAATCAGATCTGTTTCTGTTTAATAATTGCAAGTTACCCCTTGCTATCTAGCACAGGTGATCTGTTTAGTGATCTTCAGATCTTCTGTTGTTGGAAGAGGACTGGGCTAAGTAGAAAATATTTGTTTCTTCTTAATTACAGTTTTTGAGTTGGAATAGGGTTGAGGATTTTAACCATGTTCAGTGCATTAAATGAAGCATCTCATCTTTTTGACGTTGAGTATTAATGTTTGTTGTAAAGCTATTGTTGCAGCAGCTGAGGTGAAATATTAGAAGAGTTAATACCCTTTGTTTTGGACAGTGTGATAACAGGGGCCACCAAATAATCTTGTATGGGGCAGGTGAGGATTTAAAATGCATTTATGAGGTTCACTGAGAAAGAAGCTGATTCTTGCCATGTCATTCTAACCATGTCTGATCCCACACTGGGTGTGGGAATTCCTGGCATAGAAAGATGCATCACCTTTCCCACATTCAGTGTTAGCTGTCTTATATATTTACAAAATTCCAAGAGAGTTCTTCAGACTTCAAATGAGCTCTTTGTCTCAGCATCTACTGTTAGAGATAAGTATTTTACTTTTGGGGTGCTCTCCACTGCTGATCTGGGTCTGGTTGTGCCCAAACTCAGATGTGACATCTTGGGTCAAATTTTATGTGGATTCAGTCTGTGGGTGACTTCCAGTGCAACGGGAAAATCACTCCAGTGTTACTGGTTCAGGTGCTTTAATGTTTCCAGACTTTTTCTGGTTTGCTGGTACCAAGTGTTAAATAGAACTGTTTATAGTATAGATGTGCTATCAGAAAAAGTCCTGGGAAGCATTGCTCTAGTGTGGTTTGGAGTGGATTTTTTTCTGCTAGGATATAAGACATATTGTGTGTGTCATAGGTACAAAAGCATAAAAGATCAGATCTCTGTTTCACTGCACAATTTATCTTTATAAATAGCGAAGCGTGTGAAGATTCTCCCCTGGAAAACGTTAGGGAGTCTGTGATTACGAGCAGCTAGAAGGGAATTTGCCTAACAGAAATCCCTACATTTTTGTACTTCTGGCATTTACCAGTGTTTTGCACATAGATATTTCCCTTCCACGTGCAGCACGTGATTTCCATCTGCGGTAACTTTAAGGAAATGGTGATGATTTAAAACCAGAAATGAAAAACAGCACGTAGATATTCAGCCTGCATTCAGCAGAGGCAGGGTCCTTTCTCTAAAAAAGTCAGATAAAAATGAAGCATTCAAGTTGACAACTCCCCTCCCAAGGATTTGGGCACCTTCAGTGAGTTTCTTTACAGTGTCACTTACGGGCGCTTTGCGCCATTGAAGCTTTGTTTTGCCTTGTATTCTTGGGAAGTGGCACTTTCAGAGGCAGAAATCTGTCTTGAAGGACAAGGAACAATAGTTATCCTGCACACTGGATTTCATCCCTCCCACTTGTTTTGCTTGCTTTCATTTGTTCTTTGTTTAATTCCCCGGCACGTCATTCCATTGCCCCGAACCATAGTAACTGGTGATAGGAGCCCATTCCCGGCGGAGTGGGGCCAGCAGCGCAGGATCCCCGCTGGCTGAATGTGTTGCTCAGAATGCTCTTACTTGGAGTCCTCCTCGCTGCCTTCCCTCCCTCCTCTCATGCCCGAGGGCAGCTGCTGCGGGGGTTTATTCTTCCTTCCACCCCTTTGTGGGATGGGGGAAACGGGCATTAGCGATCCACAATCCCAATTATCCTCCCGATTTCAGCGTCTCTTTCCACTGGAAACGCGGAGCGGACTCTGATGTGGCCCTGGATTTCATTAACTCCCCATGGTGGTGCCGGACACCACAAATGGGCTCCTTTCGTACATCATCGCCGAGTTGAAAAGCACACGAAAATGTTTTCCCGTTTCCGATACTGTGTGAGTTATGTTCCCATTGGAAAGTAATGGAGTGAAGTTGTCACTTGTCAGTGCAGTTATTAAGGAGGATGACTCTCAGGTCTTCTTTTTGTAATAAAATAAATCAGTCAAAATCACCGCACCCGTGCGTTCTGTCGCAATAACGGGCTGCGATCTGAGTAACTTCTTCAAATTCCCATACAACTTGATAAAGTCATGAGGGGAGCACTGTGACCTTCCTCCTGCAGCAGTTCCAGCTTTGGAGAAAACCAGGATAAAGCAATTCAGATTCTAGACATTGGTTAAATTCTCTTCATTAATTCTCTCACATAATTTTTCCACTTTGTGTTCAGATAACATTTTCCAGTCATCGGCTTTTCTTGCAGTTCCAACTTTCTAACCATCCCGAAGCAGAAAAAAAAAAATAAGTTGAAGTCCATATGGCTAAGCCCAGCATTATAAAATCGTATTTCTAAATAATTGCTGACATTTCTAAGAACCACACAGGTGTGAATTAAATGTATGCATGGGTATATTCAGTTTTTTTAATGAGAAGACAGCACCTTCATTCCACTTTAGAGCCACTGTTGGAAACTTCAGATACGTGTCCTCTGATGTTGTGGGTCTTCAGGCAGTGAAGCTGTAACTCCTTAAACCCAAACGCATTTCAGACTAGTGGGTTGTTAAAATTTATGGGTGGCGGATGAGAAATTTATTCAGATTTTAGGATGGTTGTGTACTTGTGTAGATCCAATTTTGAGCCTATATTTATCTGCCAAATTATTTTTAATTGCCCCGAAAGAAAAAAAGGCAAATAAAAGCATCCTGTGTGTGCATTTAATAGAGCACAAACTTTCCTTTTCGCTCTGCAGTCTCGGAAAGGGAGTGACCCAGACAAAGAGAAGAAGGTCCTGGAGAGCAGAACAGACAGCATTGGAAGCGGCCGCGCAATCCCAATTAAACAGGTAATGCCGAAATAGTTGTATTTCTTTTCCTTCCCTGCTTTCCATAGTTGGGAGACGCACCTCGGGTCCGCGGCACGGCGGTGGCGGGGCCGCGCACCGAGCGGCGTTTGATGTGCGCCGGTGATGAATGTGGAAGTCACTCACTTGACATCAATTAGGAGAGGTTCCTATGTGTATTAAAATAGGATCATTAGAATAAGAAGAGGGAAAATGTGACAACAGGCCTAATGAAGTGCAGTCTGCCGGCCTGCATATGGAGCGGGTTTCTAGGCTGTGCTGGCTTCAAAGCTGCCTTTGTAGAGGGGGCTTTGATTGGGCAGAGTGCTGCCAGGCGCAGGGTAAATCAGATCGCTCGACAAGAGCCCCTTGTGATCGCAGGAATAGCCTGATGTGGCCCTAATTTGCTACCACAGACGGACATCTGAACACAGTTTCAGGCTGCTCCATAACAACGAGGCAATTAGTTGTGATAATCATGGCCGGTGTGTCAGCTGCGCACTCTTGTTTGTAATTTGCTAATGAAGGAATTGTAACTTTGATTAGGTTCAGTTTCATTTAGACCTTATTATATAAGAGAACATTTACAGCTGTAATGTGTGGCCTTAATTAAACTTTCTCATTACACAACAGGACTTGAAGCCGAGGATTTGTTTTGGTCTGTTTTTACTAGCCTAGATGCACTTTCATTAGCCTGGAAACTCAACGCTAAATTGTAGCTGGGAACATCCTTTGAAAGGCAAAAGCAGTGCCAGCGTCGGATGGGAAGTACTTGGGGAATGAGGTGATTTACTTTCTCAAATGAAATGGCACTGAATCCATGTGGTTGAGATCTCCACGTTCCCGTGGAATGCTTCTCACAGTTTCTGTGTTAGTGTTTGCAAGTGTTTACTCATGTGTGAGAGTTGCCTTGCTAGAAATAAACTCCCTTTTTTTTCCACTTCCTTCCTTCCCACACATTTCTTTTCAGTTGTTTTGGTGCCTTTCCTGCTCTCCAGGGGCTCACTTGCCTCTCCTATTCCTTCCTCAATCCATGCCTTATCCTGCCAGGTAGCCCTGGATGTCCTGTGTGAAGCTGGGTTTACATATTTTGGGGTGTTTCGTGTTTTTCCTCTATTTCTGGATGCAAGAATTTGATTTTGCACCCTTAACTATTAGCTGCGATTTTTCTTCCTAAAGTCACTCTAAAAGACCTTTTGGGACCATCAGGCAGCAAAAATGCTGTCGTGTGTGAATCTCTAGTAGGCAAATTTTAATCAAGCACGCTGCAATCCAGAAGAGCAGTTTGAAAGCAGAGGAGCTCAGTATTTGGCTCTGCATTCAGGGGAGGAGATTCCAGGCATTTAAAGCAAGATACAATTCTATTTTCCTACAGCTTTTGTATGGTACAGGATGGGTTAGACCGGCTGCAAACCTTTTGGGTAATGCTAATTAAACAAAAGTGCAGCTGAGAATGTAAAACTGAGGAATAGATGTGCCAATATTTATTCCAGGCATACGTACTGTTCTTTCCTAAAATGCTGTTGTGTGGAATTAGTTTGATTAAAAATACACTTGTAGGAAGAGTATTGTAAGATAAACATTGTAAGTGTTATTATGCCACAGCGTGTTATAAAGAAATATCCCTCATAATATCTGGAATTTCTGTATAGAAAAATTCTTGCAGCCCTGCTTGTGTACCAAATATAAGTATGACCGATCTCTTGGGAATGTGTCCTTGTTACTAATCCCAATTATGGTAATTTCATTTTGTCATGTACAAGCCATTACCCAAAAATTCTTGATGTGCATCCTCAGCAGATCCATCCCGTTGTTCGGGCTTTGAGGATGGGAGATTTTTGCAGTGCTGTAGGGTGGCTGCTCCCAGTGGGATTTCACATCACACTCAGATGTTGGGAGGAGGGATTTCGGCGGTCTGGTCAGTAGTGGTGGCTCCAGGTTCAGTTGCTGATACAGCCACGTTCTCGGGAGGCTCGACAGGTTCCAGGTCCTTGGAGCTGTCTCTGAGGCAGCAGAAATTCCAACTAGGAAAGTTGGTGTCTTCTGTTTCATGCCTTAACTGGGAATAAGACAGAGGGATGTGGAAGGGAACTTCTCGACCTAAAAATCTTCATGCTGCTGTTCTTCTTAAGATGAGAAACCCCTTCCCTCATGATGTTTTCTGTGGCAAATGGAGTCACAGAGTCATTAAGGTTGAAAAAGCCCTCTGCGATCACCAAGTCCAGTGTTTAAACAAGCGCTGCCAAGGCCACCACTAACCCAGGTCTCCAAGCACCACATCTTCATGGATTTTAAATCCCTCCAGGGATGGGGACTCCACCACTGCCCTGGGCAGCTTTGCCAATGCCTTACCACCCTTTCTGTGAAGAAATTTTTCCTAGCATCCAACCTGAACTTTCCCTGGTGCAACTTGAGGCTGTTTCTTCTTGTCCTGTCTCTTGTTACTTGGGATACTTGGGAATAGAAAGAGAAATCTGGTTTCAGGCTGCAGCATTCTCAGGATTGCTGTGGGAGAATAAAACTAAATAACAACAAAGTTCCACAAAAAAAAAAAAAAAAAAAAAACCAAAAAAAACACCCACAAACAAACAACACAGCCGAACCCAACAACACCACACAAACAAGTGATAAAACCCCTAGCCAAAACAAGTTCCTTGGAGGCTGGAAATATTCTGGTTTTGAGGAAAAAACTGAATCTCTCCCAGCACTATGAAAGAGTTGCTGATCATTCTGGGACGCAGGTATGGACCTGCACAGCTGCCGGTGGTTTTTGGTCAAAAGAAGCCAAGAGTTGCAACCTGCTCCTGCATTTCTGTTCTTGGTGCCTGAATCCTCGTGAGTTTAAGGAAAATCCCTGAGAGTTTGGGAGAGTTTGGATGGTGCCCTGAGCAACCTGGCCTAGGGGAAAGTGTCCCTGTCCATGGCAGGGGGTTGGAATGAGGTGGACTATGACGTCCATTCCAACCCACATCATTCCAGGATTTCATGAACGAGGTAGAATTGTGAATAGCCTATTTCCTTCCAAGGAAACACTTCATTCCTTCAGGGCTCTATCCTTAACTCAGAGCAGCCTGGTCGAAAAGAGCTGATGCTCTTATTCTCTGTGTCCTTTCTACATGGTAAAGCTAATTTTTCACTGCAGTGCTAAATTTGGTTTTATTGGGCTAAGCCATATAAAACTGTCCTGATGACCCTTCCTGCTCCCAGCAGAAACCCAAAATGTAGGCAATGAAAAGTGGGCTTGTTTTTAAAGGGTGACTGCTCGCTCCTGCCAAAATACTCTTAAAGTGAGTGAAATTTTGGGAAGGCAGATTTCCTGGGGAGGTACCAATACCTTGTGCATGCATGACTTAAATCCTGGACTTTTAGCAGCTGCTGAGAACTGGGAATGTCAGAATTTTAAAAAAATTATACAAAATTTCACTTGTGTGCTATTTAAAAATCTTGTGCAAATCAAACAGTCAGAAAAAGTCCTGAGCAATACTGGCTTCAAGTTGAAATCCATAGGAAGTTCTGTACTTCTGAGAAAGAAGTGCTTAAACTAAGAATATTTAAGCTGTTTTCTGTAGTGTTGCTAATAATACTCATAAAGCGAGTGGCTTGCTCTGCTTGGAGAATCCTCCCTCCAAACCCATTTATTCTGGAGAAGAAGTCTTGTTTTCTGGTAGCCTGAGTGATTATTTTGAAGAATATTTTGAAACACACATTGGGCTGCACAGTTTTGGGGAATCGACTTTTTAGGATGGGAGGTTTTGTAGCATTTTGGGAAAATTATTTTGGTTTTTGTGGGTTTGGGAAATGTTTATCAGTCGGGCAT
>WAAG01039591.1:76465-100491 GCA_013390105.1 Tichodroma muraria | reverse complement strand
CATCATTTAGGCATGACAAACTTGAAGCCTGGATTAGAAATAAATGTTCTAATGGTTAGTGCTGTATTGATGACACAGTGAAAAATTTGCCATCCATGACTTGCAAAGGTGAACTTCAGAATCCATTCCCTTCCCTCAGTTTGCAAATGGCTGGATTAATGGAGAAAGTGGAGTATCTTATTCAGGCTTTACTTTTAGGTGATATTTCAAATGACCTTCTTTGCCTGCCAGCTTGGCATATTTAAGTACATTAAAGTAATCTTAATGAAATTNAATGTTTATCAGTAGGGCATATTCAAATTTTTAAAAACGATGCACACAACAAGAAAAATAAAAGCAAGAAGCTCAGCTCAGCGGTGAGGGGGCTTGTCATGTATTAATTTTTCATTGCTGTGGAGAATTGTACATACATAATCACTTGATTGCAGTGGGAGTTAGCGAGCTCCTATGGTGTCATTTGCATAAATCTTGTTAAGTCAATGGCAGTTAATNCTCTGACCTAAAAATGGCAAATAATTTTTATGTCAAGGCACGGGGGTGGCATCATTGATTTGCTGTTCATGAAGAAGAGTTTGGTTCCTGGATGCACAAGTTGCAGTTTTTCCTTAAGATGGGCATAAACAAAATTGGCACTTCCCAACGTACATCTGAATTTTATAAAAGATCAATAAACTCAGCAAAGGTAACTTTAAAGATGCTCTCATCGAATCAAAATTGTCAAAAATTGGTATAAAAAATTGGCAAAATTGGCAAAATAAAAAATGGGTCAAAAGTGGCATGAAAAACCTGTCACTTCTCCTCAGCTCCCTGCAGGTGTAAGTCAGTAGTTGCCTCTGTTTCAGTAGTGATTTTCTACTTCCTAACCTCATTTTTGTTCATTTTTAGTCCTGGTTGGGATGTTTAAGCACCAGTTACACAAATCTTGCCTGGAATAACACACAACACACTGTTACTTTGGTCCTTCCATTGAAGCAGTGAGATCATCCTGCCTGAAACCTATATTCCTTTAAAATACCCACAGCTGTCTGTCCAGCTGCTGGAGCATTTCAGCAGGCATGGCAGTGTCTTAGAAATAGGTTTTGAAAAGGGATCATCTGCCACGTCTGGTCAGTCAAAGTGATGTCCTTAGTCATCGTCACTCCCACAAGAGCACTGCAGTGCTCCGGGCAAGTGTCACATCTGAGATTCGCCGTCCTCACAAGCAGTAAATGCTCTTTGCAGCAGCTTTCCTGGCTGCAGATGTTTACTTGGAGTCTACCAGAAGAGAGAACAAATAAGGAATGGTCTTAGCAGCTCTTACTGCTTGATTCATCTGACTTGACAGGGTGAAAAAAACAATCTAGAGGAGCTTGACAGACAGATGATGCTACAGCCAGTAGTGCCAGGGCTTATCTGACGGCTTCTCTCTTCTGAGTTCAACATTAGGTTGTGTTGTGAAATAAAAGTGGCTAATGCAGGTAAGGGCCAAAAGCATTTCAGAAGGAGGATGGCAGCAAACAGGTGGAGGGCACACAGAACCCCCAGGATTTACTTCCTTTTTTACTTCCACAGGAGTGTGTGTTTCTGCACTGAACCCCCTGTTTCACTGACACACAGCCCTAGCCCCTGTGCTGCTGCTTCTGCTCCAAAACTGAGAATCCCAGAATGGTTTGGTTTGGGAGGACCTTAAAGCCCATTCAGTCCCACCCCGTCATGGGCAGGGACACCTTCCATTATCCCAGGTTGCTCCAAGCCCCAATCTCCAACCTGGCCTTGGACTCTTCCAGGGGATCCAGGGGCAGCCACAGTTACTCAGGGCACCAATGCCAGGGCCTCCCCACCCTCACAGGGAAAAATTTCTTGTCAATATCCCATCCAACCCTGCCCTCTGTCAGTTTGAATCTATTCCCCCTTGTCCTGGCACTCCAGGCCCTTGTGAAAAGTCTCTCTCCATCTTTCTCTGAGGCTCCCCTCAGGTCCTTGAAGGGGCATTCTCCAAAACTCTGCTTTGTATTTTTTCTTCCTGATGCTCAGGTAGGTTTGTAGACTGTTGTTTGCAACCCAGTGTTGGGTGTCTCCAAGGAGCAGCTTTGCCAAAATCAGAACTGACGTGATTTACAAGGAACTGGCAGATGACACGGTTTGATTTATTTATCTCCAGCATGAGGTGTAATTTCCTCTGTCACACGTCTGTCTAATCACAGTAATCAGTCTCCAGATCAGCTTGTACAAACACCAGGGTATGATTTTGAGCCAAATACTCCTAGTGCTGAAATCTTCTGTGTAAATCCTCTGCAATTGTTTATAATCAGAACATACGCATTTTGCTGGGGTTTTTTTAATTAGCTGATTACCAGTTAGAAAATGTTTTGTACTCACTGTGGTTCTGTAAATTGTTAACTGGTTGCTACCAGTATAATTAAATATTTCAGAGTGCTTGGCTATGGTTGCATTGAACTGTGAAGAAATAATGTTATATAGCCAATCAAAAAGAGATACTTGTAAACTCATTTAAAGCGTCAGAGTGTGTTAGGACTATCATGGTGATGCTTACTGCTGGAGAAATTAAAGATACAGTTTTGTGCTAAGAGGCAATACAGAAATTAGTTCCTGAATTAGTTGTTAATTGATTTGGTAATTCCCTGGGGTCTGCATGCTCTTTTTTCCTTTTTCGTTGTTGCATTCAGTTAACAGTGACTATTCCCAGTGCACTTGAAATATTTTTTCCAATTAGATCAACATAACATGTGCCCTTACATTAGAAGAATGGCTTCAGCTCCATGTACCTGCCTGGAATAATGTTTAATTTGACTGTGAAAGCCAGGTTTGTGGGTTTTTTCAGTTGATGAGTTTCAGATACCATCCCAATAAAAGCTGTAGTCCTTAGAATTTGGAATTAAATAGGAGTAAAAAGCTCTCTTGGAGACCTGGAGCTGGGAGCTCCGGGTGTTAAACCCTTCCCTTGCCCGACAATCTAGTTTCTAGTCCAAGGGCATGGCCCCTGCTGCCCTTTGGCCACAGCAGGCAGACCTGGGAACGAGCCACAGCATCTCTGATTGAGACAATTCCTCTTTTTCCTCATGCATCCATCTGTTTGTCCCACTGGATTCTCCCATCTGCTTCCTCCTGCTTTCTGGAGTCTACTGGTTTCCCTTCCTGGGATGTCTGAGGGTTGCAGAAAGGAGCTGGAGTTTGGGCCTTTGGCTTATCAAGATTAAATTTCTAATATGTTTCTTTTAATTAGTCTCCTAATTTTTCAGAGTCCCTAAAACATGAGTTCTATTTCACATCTTATAAAATGTTGTTATTTTACCTCTAAATACTTTAAATATCCAGGAATGTCATGCAGTGATAGTCCCAACTATTCTTAGACCAAGGTGAGCCCTCTGCAGCTGTTCCACAGGTGCACTTAAGGATCCATAAATGAAATATTATCAGTAAAATTCTCAGAGAAATTAACTTCCCATCTTTTTTTTTTTTTACTTCCCATGGCTGCAATCTGGAGCTAAGGGTGTATTTAAATGTTTATTAGTGTTGATTTGGGCAGGGGGCACACAATTTCAAACATAATATTCCATTTATTTTGTGACCCAGCCTTCAAAGTGAGCAAAGGAGAGCAGTGCCTTATAGGGCAGCGATGGAAAGTAGCAAGATCACCAGCTTTAAAAACAGAGGGAAATTTTATGTTTCCTAAATGTTTTATAAATGTGTTTCCTAAATGTTTTATATGTTAATGCTCTGTGGGGTAATAGACTGCTTATAACTGCCAATGAGGAGTGTTCATCCTTCTTATTTATATATTAATTTATTTTAAATCCTGTCTAGATGTAATGCTCTTGATGTTTCGTGGAAGAGACAGGGACAAACCTGTGCAGTAGAGTAGCAGCTGATGATTTCCCAGCTGACACATCAGGTGTGATTGTATCTCTTGCTCATCCTTAAGATTCAAGAGGAGACATTCCAGCTTTTGTTTGGAATAGTGTGTTGATCAGGTTAAGCATCCTTGGAGAGACTGTGGAAGGAGAATGGAAGCAGGCAGGAGGAGAGTGCCAGGAGATTATCAGCCTCTGCAGAAATAGTAGGGAAAGAGCATCTTTTATCTAAAGTATCATTTTTTTAAAAAAAGGGGGAGGGAAGATCCCTGTTGTATAATAGGAGCAGGTGCTGCTCTTTAGCATAAACCAGTCAAGGATCTGTTTTCCAGTGTTCATAAGTGAGAGAGTATTGTATTTTTTTGAGGCTCTGCCATGAACATCCTCCTCTTGTGCCTGGTACTGGATTCCAGCAGAGAACGGGCTCCCCCAGATTTCCAGGATTTTGGGTCCAGTTCTAATGCACTGAGTAGGGCTGGAGCCTACAGGAAGCAAGCCAAGCAGTCTCTCTGGTGAGACTGTGGAGGATTTAATACATTTGGGATGTTCTTATCCTGTTCTGTGTGCTGGATATTGCAAATCCTGGAGCGTCCATAGGACAGAACACGGGGAAGATCTTTCAGGGTGCTTCGGTAGAGAGGAGGAGGGAATGAGCCAAAGCAATGGAGGTATAAAAGAGAACATAAATAAAAAAAGCCATAATACGACTTTAAAAAATTTACTGGAATTTTCCAGTGCTGAAATGGTGTAATATATCAGGTGGCAAGTCAGTGTGACATGCAGAGTGACAGCAGTGAGGGCACTGAGGGATCTTCACTGTTGCCCTAAGGGTCTGAGCTGGCCCCTGGCCAAAAGCCTCTGACTCAAGGTGGTGCTTCAGTAGTTGCATCTAGTAAATGCTTTACAAGATGCAATCCCTGTTTGAGCCGCCTTCATATCCCCAGGTAATCAAAAAACCCCACAAAAGTATGGCATCAGTCAGTGGCTGAGTGCATGACTTTATAGCCACAGAATCAGAGTCTCCTGAGCTGGGAGGGACCCACAGGGATCATCGATCCGAGCCCTGGCCCTGCACAGACACCTCAACAACCCCACCCTGCGCATCCCTGGGAGTGTTGTCCGAATGCTTCTGGAGCTCTGGCAACCTTGGAGCTGTGCCCATTTCCTGGGGAGCCTGGGCAGTGCCCAGCACCCTCTGGAGGAAGAACCTTTTCCTAAAATCCAACCCAAACCCCTTCTGAGCTCCTAAAACTCCCTGCAATCCCCTGTGTCAGCAGCAGCTCGGTGCTGGCACGGTGGGGACATCCCCAAATTAGCCAGGAGAGCAGGAAGAATTGGACTTCGTTTATTTTCAGCGGATGAGCTCTGGAATCAAAATGGTTTGGGTCGGAAGGGACCTTTAAGGATCACCTGGACCAAAACCCCAAATGAACAGGGTCACCGTCCACTGGGCCAGATGCCACGCAGCATGATGGGCTTGCTCAGGGAACCAGTGAGAAAACGCCTTTGTTCCGAGGAGCCGCCATGCACTGGAGGTGAATCCGTGCGCATCTGGGCTGGCTTTGGTGGCTGCAGCTCTTCCTCCCAGGGCATGAGGAATTAGTCCCGAGAAGTGACATAAGAAGATTAAGTAGGAAGCTTATGACAGTTAGCAAGTGAGGCTGCCTGATAGACTTGGGTTGACACAATGATTATTAATATGTTGTAAAGATGTTTTGGGGATTCCACCATATTTGTATGGTTGCCAGCAAAACGTTGACAGTTGCATTGTGGTTAATAAATTCATTTAGATTTATAAGCATTGTTTACAGAACCTGTTCGCCTGCTGAAACTCTAACAGCATCTGTTCCTTCGTACTAATTAACTGCTAATTACGAATGAGCTTTGTGTGTTTGTCAGTATAACTGGCTCATGCATTTTGTAAGGAACATTAACAAATTGATTTACATAGTGGTAAAGCAATCAAAAGAGTAAACTGAACAGCACGCAGTTAAAGCCCTTTAGCCTAATTTTTTGAACAAAGCAAACTTTGGGCATTCTGAATATTTTCATCATACTTTTGCTCCCATTTAATTGTGTGGTAGTTGTGTGTGAATCTGGATTGGGGGTGTTGGCCCAGCATCCCTTGTTTCCTGTTTTATTTTGTGGGTTTGTGTTTGTTGTTTTATTTTAAAGCGTTGGCACTTCAGTGTATAACACGTGAGGAAATGTTTTCCCAGAGTATAGCTAACAATGGCAAATTAAAACCAATAAACGGCATGAAAAAGGAATATTGCTTGGGGGGAACAGCGGGGGTCTGAAACATGGGTACTCTGACTATAACTGGTTTGGGTATTTGAAATACACATCGAAGTCCTTGCACTTTGGTTTAAATACTATTTTTTTTAAACCTGCTTTTATTCAGAGAATCCTCTGACTACAGTAATTATCAGCACATCCATAGAACAGTCTATGCATTCAGGCCAGATATTGGTACTTAAATATTTTGAATTTAAAGGGAATAATTGGCACAGGGTGCCCAGAGAAGCTGTGGCTGTCCCTGGATCCCTGGAAGTGTCCAAGGCCAGGTTGAATGGGGCTTGGAGCAACCTGGGCTAGTGGAAGGTGTCCCTGTCCATGGCAGGAGGGTGGAATTGTATGGTCTTTAAGGTCCTTTCCAACCCAAACCACTCAAGGATTCTATAATTAAAGTGCAGCTCTTACAAATAAAATCTCAGCTTATTTTGCATGAGTTAAAGCAGGGAGAAAAATCATGTAACTTGAGTGTTTTGTTTATTGTAAATAATCCTTCACGTGGTGATAAATTGGAGATGAGTGTCGTGATCAGATTACCTGGATACATTTCACTTACAGACCTCCTAAAGCTCTAAAGCTTGAAATCAACTTTGTTCCTACTGTTAGGGGAGAAGACAGAAGTAATACAAACGCATACTTTGGGGTTTAGTTTTCCTGACCAGAAGCTATTCCAATGAGGAACAGGCAGAGTGGTTTTAAACAGACTACAACCTGCCAGGAAAACTCAATTGCTCTTTTGATAGAATTTCCTATCTTTCTATTTTTGATTAGACTAAGTGCACGAAACAAACATAGCAGATGTAAAATATTTTGATACAGCCTCGCTACGTCTTAATTGAGAGTTTATCCAAATGTGTTTGGCTAAAAGCTGCCGTGTGGGTTGGATCTGGTCTGTTGGGGGAGTAAACAAGCCCTAAAGCCAGAGTGTTGTCTGGGCTGGCTGGCTGGAAGGGGACTAAACTGCTCAGCTCTGGGGACAGTGCCATGTGTCTGCTTGAAAAGTGTACTTTCATCCTTGTTGAAAGCAGCGTGGGAGAATGAACTGGAATGGGACCTGGACTAAAACCCACTCACTCAAACTTCTGCTGCTTTAACCCAAACTTGAAAGGTCTTTTGCTTTCATGTACTCCTGGTACCTCACTGAGACACTTCTCTAGCGACCCTGAGGGACGGGCGGCCTTCTGTGCCTAGAGTCAAAGCCAGGATCTGACATGAGGCCTCAAACACATTGTGGCTGCGCCTGGATCCCTGGAAGTGTCCAACGCCAGGTTGGACGAGGCTTGGAGCAGCCTGGGAGAGTGGAAGGTGTCCCTGCCCATGGCAGAGGAGGAACTGGATGGGCTTTAGGGTCCCTTCTAATCCAAACCATTCTGGGATTCTGTGGTTTCAGGATTAATACTATAGGAGAGAGCTGCTGAATTCTGGGGTCTGTCAGACCACGGAATGTTCTCTACCAGGAAAAATAAAAGCTTGGTGATTTTGGTTTATCTTTAAGACAGAGGGTGTGGATTTTCTTTTAAAGAAGGGGAGAGGCTATTGAGCAGTGAGATTATGTAGGTAGATCTGAGCACTGAGTCCATTTCTTTCCCCTCTATGACTAATATGAGTCTTTGTCACAAAAGAAAAATACCAAGACGTACCATTTGCGGAAGGGTTTATAGTACAGTATATCACCCTATTATGAATGACAGCATTTAAATGGTTGGGTAGAGAACTGCAGAACTGCTACAAATCAAAGAGCTAGATTAACATCTAATGTTCTCTTCTCTGTGAATATTTCAGGGGGGAAATTAAGAAATTTTCAAGTGTGGGAGGTATTGGAAAGAAAATCAACTAAAATTACCAAAGTGGTTGAATTGTTTAGAAATTCTGCTGTATGAAGTGAGCAATACGTTGGAATGGAGGAGAATTGAAGAACAGGGATTGTTTAAGGTGGCAGGTGTTATCAGTTTAGGTATCAAAATTGTACAGGCTGTTTCATGGCCAAATTAAAAACAAAGCAACTTTTTCTGTGGAGGGAGAGATGGATTGGAAATACTTGACTAAAAGGATTTTGAGCTTTGAGCAAACTGGGTGAAAACTTCTTGAGGATGCAAACTGAGTAAATGCATAGATATTTATGGTCAATCTGTTTCATGTTAAATAAATTCTCAAATCTGAGTCTGAAAATCTGAAATTACATGTGTATGTTGACTTTTTGTGTGAGCCAGATCTCCTGAAGGATATAGATTTTCAGATTTCCTGTGCTGTGTCAGGCAGGTGAGCTGCACAGCGCCTTCCTGCTGTGGCAGGAGAGATGTACAGCTGTCCAGTGCTGAAGTGTGCCCAGCATTCTGAGGATTCACATTTTGTGTTTAAGCTGATGCACGGCAAGGAACTACTCAGGAACATTTTATGAATTTGTCCTTTGTACAGCAATTGTTGCTGTGAGTTGTGAATTCATGGTAATACTGTATTTGTAGCTGAGAAATAATAGATGCATGATCAGTGTTGTTGGTGCTTTAATCTTGCAGCATAGTGATTGCTCTAATTCCTGATACAGATGAAGTCACACTTAGTTCCAATTAAGTGACACTTTCTAATGTTGATGTGGTGTTTTGAAGCAAGTGGTTTCTTACCTGTTAGTGCAGCACAAGGATTCCAAGCTTCCTATTTTCTGCAGCAGCTGAAGGCAGACAAACGCAAGGGGCTTTGAAGGTAAGAAAAGGGGGGAAAGAATGACGGTGGGATGGAAACAGAGGTGGAAGGACAGAGCTCAAGTGGAAAGTTGTGCTGCTGTGAGAAGCAAAATCTGTATTAAACAGGTGACAAGGAGGGAAAATATTGAATGAAGACTCTGAAGGACATGGGAAATGAGAATAAAACCCAGGTGATGCTCTCAATAACATCAGATTTGAGGGTCTCTGAGAAAGTGGCCTAGCAGTCCTCAGAGGTGTTGGTTCTGGAGGTGCTGGTGTCTCCAGGCATGAAGCACCACGATTGATTCCTGGCTGGAAGCAACACTTCGGTGCCTCTGGAGCTCCTTGTTGGTGCCTGGAGCTGGTTCCAGCTGATCACTGCCTGAGCTCTGCGTCTGTGGAGCTCAGGAGCACCCAGAGCTGATGCACTCATGCTGTCAGAGTGCTGAGCTTCCCGCTGCTGGAGGCAAGGTATCAGTGCTGGTCCAGAGTAGTTCCATAGGTCTTAAAATGTTTGCCTGAAATACGACAGGAATTTGAAACCACAGAGAGTAAAGGATGAGGAAATGAGGAGAGGCAGCATCTCTCTGCCTGGGGTGTGGAAGGACCTGCATGGGCTGGGGATAACTTGAGGGCAAATCAGCTCTCAGACATGCTTAGAGAAGAGGTTTGGTGAGCTGGGTGATGCTGGACAGAAGCTCCAGAGAGCAGTCAATCTTTCTATGTAATAGATGTGTGTGCTTGGAGAACCTGGCTGCCAGGGAAACCCCATTCCTGAATGGCATGGATTGGAACTTTAAAATCAGGTTTGGTTTAAGGTTTGTTCTTTTGCCAAAAATAATTTTTGGCATAGGTAATTTCTCTTCCAGCTTCTCTGAATGGTGCTGGTGTCCTGGTCCCAAAGAGCTCTGGAGTGGCATCAGCAGTGGTGGCACAGGAGTTTTGCTGTTCTACCACACTGCAGTGTTCAGGTGCCTGGTAGGCTTCCCTTGGCTCTTCCTCTCTCCTTTTCCCACTCCAGCACGGAGACAGGTGGCTGAGGCTTGGAGCAACCTAGTCTAGTGGAAGGTGTTCACAGATTCTGCTTTGTGATTCTTCTTGTGTTTGCTTTTAGTTGTTCTAGGTAGGGTTTGTAGATATACATTTGGAATTTTAAATTCTTTTTTTTTTTGGAAGGTCAGTGAGCATCTCAGGTTTTTCCTTTAAAAACAGAAGTCAAACATAGAATCAGAATCATAGCATTATTTGGGCTGAAAAGCTCATCTCATTCTACCCCGTGGAACACTTTCTACTAGAAGGATAAACTGCATGAGTTTTTTTCACCCTGCCTTGTCTGTGGGATGGGAACCATGTGTGCTATCCTGGTACCAAGCACAGGTGGTCTCCCAGTCCATCCTCCAGCAGAATATTTCAGCTGCAGTCTGTTCTCTTAAGTCAGGGATTTTCAGTCTTGCAGGCACATACGAAACTTCGCAAAACTTATCAGAACACCCCCTTGGTGTTCTTGCCTTTCCATCGAACTTGGTTGATGTTGAACTTAAATCTCTAAAAGGCTGGAAAGGTGACTTGAGGTGTTGTCTCTTAGAAACCTGTTGAAAAATGCAACTAGAAACATAATTTTTAAATCCTTTTGGTTGGTGTAGGACTGATGACAGATATGAAATGTTTACTAAAATGAGGAAATGGTCAGCCCTTTTAATAACAGGGGCTTTCCCTCTCCCTGCACCTTTTCCTTGCTGACACCTTGACTCTGTCCCCTGGAGATGGAGACGCCGCTGTAGGAAAACAATCCTTGGGTTACCTGCAGAAAAGTGAGAGCATTAATCTGAGGTGAAAGCTTTATTTACATTTCTCTTTGGGTTTATTGTTAGCTTTCACCAGCATAGCCAGGGCAGTGGGACTCTTTCTGCTGTCCAGGCACTCAGGTATCAGCCCTCCTTTGTTTGAGTGGGGATAAGCACTTTGCCATTCTTTTCCTCAGCCTTTGTTTCCATGTAACAAGATTTCCTTATAAGTGCAGAGAAGGGTTTGTTCCTTGTACAACTAGGGTTAAATAAAATTCTAAAATAAAAATAATTTAAGACAATTTTTAAAAAAGCGTTGGAGTGAGACAGCAACCTACAGAGAGCAAGTCTCTCTCCTTAGCCCCAAAAATCTGTGTGTGTGTGTTTGTGTCTAACAGCCTGACAGGCTTCTGGAAGTGTGTTGGGAAGAGTCCTTGATTGTGGGAGCTCCTGGTCAGAGCTCCAAGGGGCATCCATCCTTCCCTCCTTGCAGGCTCCAAAGGGCATTCCCTCCTGGCGGGGAGGGGTGGCCTGGGGTGCTGTGCAGGAAGAAGGCACCTCCTGTGCCCTGTATCAGAGGTTTGGAAGGACAGGAGTAGGAAATGGAAGTGGCTGGTTACACCTGCTTTCCGTTTCCTTTAATTATCTCCCCATGGTGTGTCTGTCCCTCATTAATGGGGATTGTGTCTCACGCTGCCTGGGAAGAGCTGGCCCCATTAAACCAGTTATAATAGCAACAAATTAAAGCTCCCCTGCCCTTTTTCCTGGGCTGGGTAAAGGATAATACATCAGCACAAACTACTTGGACATACCACAATTTAAATATTTTAGCAGTGCCTTTCTGTACGTATCTGACCAATTTTCTCCCAACTTCTTGGCAGTATTGGTTTTCTAACATTGCTGCCCAAGAAATGTGGCTTTCCTGGTTATTTAGATGTGAGGTTGTTTCCCTTTCAGCTGAAAGGGATCCCAGCAGTGGTGGTTCCAAGTAAAAATGACTTTGTTCTCTGCTATGTTAAATTGGCTGGTTAATTCTGGTGTTATTTACCCTGTAATTCATTAGTTTTACTCTACCATTGGCAGCTGACAGGCTGTAATTTCATGCCTTGCAATAAAAGATGTCTCATAATCTGCTTCATTTAGCAGCAAGAGAATTTAATGAAATTAACTGCAGTCCTAATTATGCCAGTGAATACTAAAGACTGCTATCAAGTTTCCTCAGAAAAGGACAAGGTCCACCTTATGAAGGGTTTAGAATATAATTTCCTGGGAAAAGTTGCAAATGTCTCCTTCTATTGGTCAACAAGGGCCAATTACAAGTGCTGATACGACTTTAATGAACTAGTTTGTTCTGAGGATATCTCACAATGAATAGTAATTTTTTATTTTTGAGCAAGTTTTTAGAGGCTTCTCTCCTTAGAACAGCTGATCTCTGAGAATTTGGTGTTTTGCTTCTGTTTTGAAGCCTTTCCCACTGTCTTTTGTGGTGCCTTACACTGAGGGTTAGGAAGTGAGGAGGAGGAGGCAGCTCATGTGTGGGATGAGGGGAGTGGGGTTTGGAGATTCTAACCTGGAGGACATCAGGGAATTTGTCTTCATGTGCTGTGATTCACTGGAAGTTCATAGCTCAGTTACACAAGCACCACAATTTTCTGGAATGAGAATACTCAGGAGGGACCACAGGAAGGCTGGGCTGGATGGGGCTTGGAGCAGCCTGGTCTAGTGGGAGGTGTCCCTGCCCATGGCAGGAACATGGAACAAGATGAACTTTAAGATCCTCTCCAGACCAGACCATTCCAGGAGTTCTGACATTGCATGAAAGGATTGATCTGAGGAGCGTTCCAAGGGCTGAGGGAGCTCTCTGTGATTTTCTCAAGGGTTTCTACTGATCTACCCTTTTTTTTTTGGTGCACATTCCTGACTCTGCACTGAAAAAGTCTTTCTCTGTTAGCTGGCAGCGTTTCCTTGATTCCCATTCCAAAGTATTGGTTGATGTATTTGCCAAATGTGCTCTGCCTGCCTCCTGCGCACCGCCACACTCCGACAACAATGATGTGAAATGTAACCGCCAGTTTATGGCTTAAATGATGTTAAATGTAGTTAATTGGAAAAACTTTTAACTGCAGAGAATTTCCCTGCGAATAGCCTTCATAATAACCATCTCACTATAAAACACAAAATGCTTTGCTCACAAGGACAACGGGACTATAAAGGTGAAGTGTATTGATCAAATTACCTGAGATAATAAACTTCGGATGAATAACTCCTCTATTGATGAATGGGACAAGTCTTCATTTTTTTTCCCTAATCCTCTTGGTGTGATGGGAAGGCAGTTGAGAGAACAGTGTTGCAGAGTGTGGGGTTGTTTCAAGCCTTTATATTTTTAAGTTATGGGGCTGTGTGAAATTGTTGATAGAAAACAGCATTGGATTTTTTTACTGTTTCTGTTTCTTTCTTTTAAGATGTAATTTGTTGAAAGTACAATCATCTTCCTCTAGATAAAAAGTTATAGGACCACATAAAAGTGAATATGTATGGGGGAAGAGACTCAAAATGGTCTTTATTTGCAGCAAAGCTGGATAAAGAGGGAACAGTGAACTCCTCCGTACACGCTGGTGAAGAGGGAGGTCAGAACACAGCTGGATTTGTGCTTGCGTCAAAACGGGGAAGAGTTACAGCCCCAGAAAAGAAGGAGAAGTGTGGTGGAAGGGAGCTTGGAAGCAAATGAGAGGTTCTGGGTTTTGTTGCTTGGTGCATCCTGATTCCTTTGCTGTAGGGATTTCATGGGATTGTTACAATTATGAGAAACAAGGGGAAGAGGATGAGTGTATCTGCCTTTCCCAGCAGCTTGAGTTTGGGATTTGACCAGAGATGTCAGTTACCTTGGCAACTTCAGATAAATAACTCCAAATAAACCTAATGCCGACCTTCTTCTTAATATTTCAGAATACAAACAGAAAACTATATTTTTATTCAAGGTATACTAGTCACCTGTAATTGCATTTATTTGGTGAAGGATTAAGTGAGAGCTTCAGGGAACTGGATTGATTTAAAAAACTTTGTTAATGAAACAGGGGAGTTGGAAAGAGATGATCTTAAAGATCCCTTCCAGCCCAAACCATTCTGTGATTTTGGAATATCTTCAGAATTGCTGGTCAGAGGGGGTAAAGACAATACGGGCAATTCAGACATGGGTAATTTTGCATGTGGTGTGTGCTGCCAAGTAAAAAGGACCGGAAGTTCAAAAGAAATTCAAACGATCACAGGGATCTGATCAGGAAATTTCAGTGGGAAGAACTCAACCATAAAAGCATGGTATAAGCCTTCCAACTTAATGGAAAAGGGGAGCAAGGAAGTAAATATGAATTGGATTTGGAATTGGTTATGGGGAGGAAGGTATGGAGTTGGTATTCAAAATAGCACAGAAGCTCAGGGTGGGTAATTTTATTATTTGTCATGTTACCTAGAAGATAAACGAAGTTGAGTTGGCTGCTCCATGGGGTTATGGAATTTAAGAATTTTTATTTTCAGATTTTGAAAGGCTCCATCAAAACAGACAGCTTTTAATTATAGATGAATTTGTCTTTGTGATATGCTTTCAAATCATGAGACAACAATTTGAATGGGAAGTGTTAAATTACGGAGCAAAAAATGTCTCTCTGGTGAAGTTTGTATAGCAACATATTTTTATCTTCTTTAGGAAGTCCTGAAAGATGGAGCTGAGCAAGGTGGGATATAAGAAAGGTCTTGAGTATCAGCAGGGCAAACGAGGAAGGGATCCAAATGCTGGAATGGGTTTCAGAAAAGCACTGCCACACCTAAGCATCACAGGAGTGAAGTGAACCGTTGGACCACATCATTCAAGTCCAAAACCATAAGTATTAGTAAAACAAATCCTGTTTGATTAGGTAATAACCAAAAACATATAGTAAGTCCTAATATTAATAATCATCAAGGCCAAAATATTAGTTAATAATAATAATAATAATAATAATAATAATAATAATAATAATAATAATAATAATAATAATGTTGTCTTTGCAGTGAAGGGCTTAAATAATGTGTGTCACCCAGCCTGATTATTTGACTGTGTTGTCTTATTTTATTTGGTGCATATTAATTATGGAAAAGTGACCTAAAAGGCCACACACCACGAATGAACCAAAATCTTGTGTCTTTACACTTGACAGGGATTTGAAATAGGACTCAGTGTGAGAAACAGACCCAGAGCTGGGATCATCCCTCATTCTACAGGGTGGAAAAAATTATTCTTAAAAAGTTCTCATGTGAAGCATAATGTGTCATCACCTTGTTGATTCATATAAATATGGATAATTATGGATATATAAACACACGCACATATAGATGAAACCTCTGTATAAAATACATAAGTAAAGAACGTTATCCTGTGGAAATGGAAAAGCCAGAGCAAAGGGCAGCCAAAGCAAAACGTGGATTTGAGAATAACCGTGGATTCAAAAGGTGGGAGCAAGACAGGTCTGCAGCTTTGGAAAGATATTAAGAGGAGCCTTCTTTTAATGGGCAGGATTGATTCCGCAGGGATGTTTGAGCTTGTGTCAAGCACAAGGCATGGGGGCAAGAACTCGAGCTGGAGGAGAGGCCAAGCACCACAGGGATGCGGCTGGAATCTGAACAGTGATAAAACGGACGTTTTTATTACATTACATGCAAAATTCAGCTCATGTTATTAGCAAGCCTTAGCTTGGCTAAGGGGTTTTAGAGTTCATCATTCTCTTTTCGTGGCTACCTTCAAACTTTGGAAGAGTAACGTTCAGTTGACACCGCTGAGCTGCACCAAACTTTTAGCACCCAAAATTAAAAGCTCAGTTGGAAATGTGAGGCAGATCAGAAGCCCGGGGAGGCATCGAGGTGGCTGTGAAAAGGGGGCTTTGATGTCCCTAATGCCCATTGTTTAATGCTGGGGTTTGGCTTTTAAATGCCAACGCACAGCATGGAGGCCTGGCCCTCCCATGGCGCCACAGAGGGTGCTTGGGTGGCAGGGGGGAAAGAAGGGAGGAATCTTCCATCCTGCCAGCACAAAGTTGACAGGGACGAAGGATTTTGGAGATCTTTTTTAAGAAACTGTGCCGCGAAGTGTGCAAACCCGAAGCCGGCGTGCTGTGCGTGCGGGTGTGCAAGGGAAAGTTAGCAGTCAGTCAGGTTTTATCTCTTAATGAATAGAGACTGCTGAAGTAAGGGTTAGGTAATTGAGTTTATAATTAATTAGCCATAACCCTCATCAGATAAAGCAGTTGTCGAGATTTTTTTTATCTCCTTTCTCTCCCCAGGGCCTGCCCTTCTTTGTCCTTGCGCTGACAGCCAGCACTTATCTCAGGCCTTCTCCATCCTGTGCCCATCAGCCCCTCCTCCCCTGGGCTGGGCTTTGGTGGTCAGCCGGGCCCCGTATTGTCCTGCCAGGATCCCAATCAGCGCGGCTGTCGTGGCAGGATGATGAATTAGCAGTAGGAGTTAACGTGTAGGTGTGCTCCAGATCGGAGTCCCGATAGCTCCCGCCCGGCTTCTGTGCATTCGTCACCCTGCCCAGCGCTGATCTGCCACTGACACCTTGCAACAAAGAGGTTAAAAAGGTGGATTTAGTCAAAGAAATGGGGCATTTCTCCAGAAAGTTGGAATGCTGACAAAGGACCCTTAATTTCTTCTGCCGTGCAATTCACCTCGACAATACTGGGAAAATAAATTAGATTTTGCTGTTTTCTTTTGGTGGCCTTATCACCCTTATGTTGTGGGTTGAACTGGTTTGCTTGTGGTAGGGGAGAAACTTCAGCCACATATCTTAAAAGCATCAGGACTGTAAAAGGTGTCGAGCCCCTGCCCGTTGAGGCGGATGAAGGGGACTCGGATGTCAGATTTGTCCTCCATCAAAGCCGTGTCCCATTATGGATGCATCCGGGGAGAGGAGCTTTCTTGCTGTGTTTACAGTAGGCACTGGGCTGGGTTTGTAGACAGGTTTACCTGCTGGAGAAGAACAAGGTCCAAGAGCAAGTCTGTGTTTCCCCTTCATCTGGAGTTTTTGAATTGGAGATGAAGGCTCCTGCGTCTTACAGTAGCGACTGCAGGCTTCGAATGAGCACTGGTTCTCCTTAATCTGAGTGTCAGCACTAGGAAATGCAACTCAAGTCTCTCAAGGCAAGAAAGGCTTGGTTCTTTTTGAAAATACACAAAGCTTCTTCTGTGGTCTCTTTAATAGACTGGTAAAGTTTTCCTCTTTCTTTGGCATTTCAGCAGCAATATACATTTTTTAGTTTGACTACAATTCTTTTGGGATTTGAGCTTCTGTGGGCACACCTACCCCCTTCTAGGATCTTCCTGGAAGTTGAATTAGTAACGTATGAGTTAAGCTCCATTTAAGATGGCACAGTGTAACTGCATAAAAGACATTGCTAGTGGCAGAATGAAGCTGTTCTAGTTTGAAATGACAGCTTGGTTGTCCTAATGGGTCGTAGAGCCCTGCAGCTGCTGTGCCGTGATGGTTGTGGTTTGTGAAGCCCCTCAGTTGTGCAGGATATGCACCTCATCCCAGCACAGGAAAGCAAATTCTTGTGTACCTCACTGCTAATTGATAGGAAGGGCGGAGGAAGTGAATCTGTGACACGTTTGAGACAGGAGAAATTCCAATTAGAGATGCAGAAACTTGTTATTTCCCACCAGGTTCAAATATTGCAGCAAATATATAAAGGGGCTGTGAAATCTCCACCTTTGGAGGTGGCTCCAAGGGGACATGGAGCTCCTCAGAGTTTTGGGTTTGCATCTTGCCACTGGAGGTGAACCAGAGGGAGCAAAGAGCATTCTCATCCCCCAAAGAGACACTCAGTTGTGTGTTTTTCAAGTGAGAGAAGCCAAGCATGAATACAGTGGAAGGAAAGAACATAATTATCATCCCTGATGTTAGAACTGCACCAAAATGTTTTCCAGGTTGAGGATTTATATTGCAAACGAGCATCAACCTTGGATGGTGTTACCTCATGCAGAAAGGTAACTAAATGTACATTATTTTTAATTCTAGGAAACAGTGGAAGGAAAAAGCTTTTGCTCTGAATTTGCCTCTGAAATGTAAGAGATGGAGCAATTCTATCCCTGAAAAATTTTTTTTTAAAGCAAAGCTGGCAGTGTCTTCTGGAAAACGTGTGTGGATTAATAAGATGAATTCGTCTGGGTTGGTCTCGTGTTTACATGTTTGGTTTTATGACAGAAGAAAATTCTGAGAATTTTCTAACAATAATTTCTAAATTTTCTAAACAGTAGAAAATTCTATTGTTTAATTGTTGCTGGATTTTTTATTTAATCAACAGTATATTGCAAATAGAGATATAAAAAAACCTCATTTATATAGAGACTAATAAATATATGTTAATATAGTTGTAGTTTCAGGTTTTTCTTTTGAAAATGTACTTTTTTTTCTTAATGCCCATTTTGCTATAGGTATTAGAGAAAACTTGGTATAGTAGATGAAATCAGTTTCAGGCTTTTTAGTTGCTTTTGGTAAAGGAAATGATGTGCTTTGTACCTAAAAGAATGTTTAAATCAGCTTTTAGCTGTGATCTTCAAGTGTTCAGATCTTCAGAAGCAAGTAGAGTATGTTATAGGACAAGTTAAGGAATATCCATATTTAAATTGATACTAAGATTTACTGATGCTAAATAGACAATTAAGGAGGAAAGAGATAAATAGTATTTTGTAGCCTTTCAAAGCTTAGGAAATAGGCCCATAGATTGGGATATGGGTAGGGAGAGGTCCTTCACCATCTGGTCCCTTTGTCCATGGGGTCAGTCCTTCAGGAACTGACCGGTGTGGGTCCCTTTCCATGGGGCCACATGTCCTGCCAGGACCCTGCTCCAGCACGAGCTTCCCACGGGCCCAGAGGTTCCTTTGGGCATCTCCCTGCTCTGGTGTGGGGTCTTCTGTGGGATTCAGGTAGATCTCAGCCCCACCATGGACCCCCATGGGCTGCAGGGCACAGCTGCTTCACCCTGGGCTCCGCCACGAGTGGTGAAAGCAGAAAAAGCTTGACATGGGCAGTGTAACCTCATTTTCTTTGCTGTTTTAACACTGAGGTTTTCCTGGAATGTTTTGTATCATTGTTTGAAGTCTGTGAAGATGGGAATTCAGAGAACCTTTCTGAAAGGCTATTATCTGTGCAAATAAAGTTGGAATGTGAGAGCTGGACTTGATGATCCTTGTGGGTCCCTTCTAGCTCAGAGTATTCTGTGATTCCGTGACTCCCTGCATCCGGAAATTTGAGGGCTTTTGAGGTGTTCAGACTTGCAGAGAAGCAGTTGAAGGGCAGTGAGAAGAGAGTAAAACCTTCCCTTTCAGGCAGTCTGGGTAAATTTGCAGGGTTAATTTCATTTATGATGTATTTCAAAATCAGTCCTGCTTGTAGGGAACAAAGAGGTTGGGCTTTTTCCCTGGAAGGTATTCTGGAAAGCTGTGATTCTCTGGGCCACGCCAGTGGTTTTTTTCCCCCACTCCAGTGATTTCAGAGCAGGGATTGATGGGCCCCTCTTCCTTAACGAGTTTGCTGAATTGATTTTATCATTGCTTTTTGTCACTTTCCTAGAACTAACATGGAAATGGCAAAAAAAAAAAAAAAGGGTCTGACTGACGAGTCCTGAGCGCGGGGTGTTAGAGTTGGTAGGACCCGGGATCATCAGCGGCCGTAATTGACAAATAATACCCCTCATAAATACTGCCAGTCTTTTCAATTAGTTTTCATCTCAAATTCAGGATGCAAAATGATGGCCTGTCAAGTGACAATAGATGACAAAAATTAATAAATTGTCTTCTAAATAGTATGGACACTTAAGAAAAATTGGGCAGCCAATTTAGCACAGCACGAACCAGGGGAAACCTTTTGTACTGTTGCTGTGCCACTAATGTTGTCTGGGTCTTTATTAATGGTGCTTGGCTGCTGCTGACAGTTTTGTTGCTACTGGCAACTTTCTTCATTAAAATTAAAGCCAGTGTCAAATCCCATTAGCCGCACTCTGGGCACCTTGCATTTTTATTTATATATATATATGTTTTTTGGTTTTTTTTGTCTTTACAAATACATTCTTTGTCTATAGGAAGTTGGGAGAGATGGTTAAAAATTAGTCTTTCGTCTTGTCCACAGCTGATCACTTGATAAATAATGGATTATATTGGGGGTTTTTTTGAGGGAGATAGTCTTCAACATTTTACAGCTTGCCTAGTCTACAGCCAAGTAACGGCACAGAGAAATCCATAAATGAGCTTTATAAATTACCTTTTCTGAACATGGTGTTCTTCTGTGTTGCCTGCAAGCCACTTGGATCTGGGATACTCTCGTAAAACAATTGTAGCCTCTGGAGCAGCTTCTGTTCTTCTTGTCTCTCCCTCTAAAATATTAATGAGGTCAAAACTGAGGGATCAACATGTTTGCGAGACCACTCTTAAAAGGAAAATAAAGTGTGTATCTTTACGTGATTTTTGGAAGGAACAAATATCTTTCTTTGTGGAAACATCTTTTAGTTTCTGCTTTAACAGCCTATGGATTGACTCCTTAAGCTGAAGGAGGGCAGGGTTAGATGGGATATTGGGAAGAAATTCATGGCTGTGAGGGTGGGGTGGCCCTGGCACAGGGTGCCCAGAGAAGCTGTGGCTGCCCCTGGATCCCTGGAAGTGTCCAAGGCCAGGCTGGATGGGACTTGGAGCAACCTGGGATAGTGGGAGGTGTCCCTGCCCATGGCAGGGGGTGGGACTGGACGATCTTTAAGTTCCCTTCCAACCCGAACCATTCTGGGATTCTGTGACTCCTTTTAATAAGTCTTAATAAATAGAGGAATAAGTCTTAATAAACAGCACATAATAAACAGCCCTTGTCATATCTGCTGTCGCTGCTGAGTATTCTAAAACATTAAAAAGCTGAGTGACCAGTGCATTGAATTCCCAGGGCAATCTGTATTCTGCCTTACAGATCACACATGAAGAAATTCAAAGCTTTGCAGGGCAAAATTGGAGAAATCAGGGAACAATTTCTTCCGGAAACATCTCTCAGATGTCCTACCAGGAGTGCTCAGAGTGGAACATGGTCTTTCACTCTTCGTGGTGCATCACACTTTGCCATTGCATTATATCTCAGCTTTTTATAGGTTTTCTTTTTCTTTCTCTATTTTCTAGAACTCGGTATTTCCAAGAGGATTTAGTCACTGCTAACTTCGTTACAACATCTTGTTAATTGTACTGCTCTGGGCTTGGGGGCCAGACCTCCCTGGCTGATGTCACGTTTTGTTCCTGACATCATCTTGGGTACAAGCCAGTCATCCAAAAATGTGTCATCTGCCTCCTGATTCTCAAGGCTTCTGATAGATGTAAATGCCTAATGGTGCAAAATATGGCTCGGGTTTACATCTCTTGGAAGGGTTGGAAGTACATGGTGTTTAAGGTCCCTTCCAACCCAAAGAATCCCAGGGTTCTGAATCTCTCTCGTGGGGATTGGACAGAGAGAGGTGGAATAAAGTCTTCTGATGATAGCTTGATTTTGCTGTTGTCACCATAGGAATGCCTTTCATTCAGGAATTGGGACGGTTGGGCTTCTGTCCCGGGGGTAGCACCATGGAACTGCAGGGAAAGCCAGGCTGAAGGCAGTGCCAGTGGGTTCCTTGCAGAAAACCAGAAGTGCTGAATCCAAAGCTCCACTTAAGCATTCACTATAATGGCTGTGTTTGGGAATGATCTTGTATGGTAAATGATAAACAATTAACAATTCAAATGGTCTTTTAAATTGGTGCACTTTTGCAGCAATTTTTGGGCTGAAAGATTGATTTGGGCTGAAAGTGCTCAAATCTGGGTTTCAGTTCATCTGAAATGTGGGTTGAGTGACCCTATCATACACAAGAATGGATACTTGATAGAAATGAAATAAACTGGTGACATCAAATTAGCATCCATCTAATAAATCCAAGCTGTGCTTTTAGCTCTTCTGTTAAATCTTCTCGGTTTAAAAAAATAAATAAATAAAGGTGTCAGTAGTTAATTGTTGACTGACGCTTAATATCTGTTGAAGCAAATGAGCCATGAAATATACTACACAGGAAGTATTGTATCTGGAGTGATTTTAACATTAAAATAATATTACAATTTTTAACTTGCTGACACAATATGCAGAATCCTTTATTTTGAAATTG
Source organism: Tichodroma muraria (assembly GCA_013390105.1). Taxonomy (NCBI): domain Eukaryota; kingdom Metazoa; phylum Chordata; class Aves; order Passeriformes; family Sittidae; genus Tichodroma; species Tichodroma muraria. The sequence continues at coordinate 78,697 of WAAG01039591.1, read as the reverse complement.
CCCTGATTAATGCTAAGCTTGGAAGTGGGGGAGAGGAGGAGTGAGTGCTGCATATAAAACAAGGCAGGCCAGGACAAAACCAGCCTTTTCTTGTCAGAAGAAGAATATTAAATAACAATAAACAAATTTTGGGGTGTCTCACATTATTACTTCAGGAATCCTAGTAATAACCTTGTCAAAAGCATTGATTTAGAATTTCTCAGAAAAGTTCTTTCAGATGACTGGCAATGTCTCATGTTTTGTTAACTCTGATTTCTATAATAACTATTGTAGTAAAAATGGGTAAGTTCTGCTTCTGACAGCAGTAACTTTGCCTCTTTGCTGTAACAATTTAAGAACATGAGGTGAAAATCCCGTACTTGAAAGTTGTCTTTAGGTTGTACCCTGAAATCCTAGGAAATGACCTTGGATAGGTTTTCCCTGGGTTCAGGGAGGGGTTGGAGAGGTGGAGATGCCTTGGTGTAAAAAAATCATCAAATCACAGAATATTCTGAGCTGGAAGGGGCCCATGACCCATGACTGAATGTCCCAATCAGTCCCAATCCTGACCCTGCACAGACACCTCAACAAGCTGAGCTGGTGTGGGGGGTGGTTTCTGAGCAAAATTTTACACCCTGTCAAAGGTCTTCTCCCAGTGCGACTCAAGTCATGGTACTTGGCCAAGACTAGAAGGTTTTTGAGTGAATTAGCTGCACATTTTTATGTATTCCCAGCTGAAGACAGAATGATTTTGTTTTCAGGTGATAAAGTACGGATTGATTCATTAAGAAGAAAGAGCAGACAGTTGTGTATGTTGTGAAAAGGGTTGTTTAAAAAGATGTGTCTCTGCTGCACCAGTAGATGAATCATTTTTATAAGCTGCTCAGCTCCATGACTACTCACATATTGAGCAAGTAGCAAAGGGATGTGGTTGTAGCTGTTTCTTTATGCTGTTGTCCTGTGTGTCTTGGCATGTTCTACATTTCTCTAAGTCTTTCCCTCATGCTGGAGATGGAGTTTGCATTTTTTGCAGCTTTTTATAAGAATGTGAAACATGATTTTATGAACTCTAGGAAACAGGATCCAGTAGGGAAGGAAATTTCCCTCATTAGGCTCCTGATTTGTTTTCTGCTGTAGTGATGAGAGGACAGTGCCCAACATACATTAAGTGCATCTCTGAAGGACCTTCATCACCTTCATTCCCATGCCTCTGAGTGAACTGGACATCTCAGGAACATCACCAGGAATGCCTATTTCATCTATTTTCCTTTTTTTCTCTTGGTCTTAGGAGAGATTGGAGGGAAGGGAACAGGGTATGTGGATGGAAGAGTGCTGGAGCATCCTGATGGGCCCTCATCACCCACCCTGGTCTAGTGGGAGATGTCACTGCCTGTGGCAGGCACAAGATGAGGTTTAAGGCCCCTTCCACCCCAAACCATTCTGGATTCAGTTTTCTTTGCAGTGTTGAACCAGTTCAGTGTGTCCTGGCAAACCCTTCTGTAGTGGGGTCATTGATGCTGATGGTCCTTCACCCGAGGACAAAGTATAAAAGTAGAAAAATGGAGCAATCAGGAAATATTGTTAATTAGCATTCTGAAGAAGGTGGCCTTTTACTGCAGAATTAAAAAAAAAATAAATATATTTATTCTCCTACCCCTATAAAAGTTTGAGGACCAGAGATATAACTGTTCAGCAAAATTTGTTTTTCAAGAAGGACACTCCTTTTGATTAAAAAATAATTAAAATAAATTTTAAAATCCCATTATGGAGCAGAGTTTCTGAGTTTGGTTGTTGAAGGCCTTTTTGGTCCCAGAATTTCCAGACATGAAATCTGAAGCCTTTCTGTACAATAACATGGAACACAGTTTAAGGGAAAAAAAGGAACACACACGCACACACTTTTTTTTTTCCTGCCAGCATTCTTGGGTTTGTTATTCAGCTGCTGCTGTATTAAATTGGATTTTGTGTCCATCATTATTAAAATGTGAAGTGTGTCGGTCACAAAGCATACATTTCAGGGCAGTTAGCTGAATAATTCTTTTCTTTATTATCCCAAATTACTGCTGAGCTCTGGAGAGGTGAGCAGTTTAGCCAATTATTGCCATTTGAGCTGGATTTGTGGGTGATTAGCTCCTGGTCGAATTCAGTCCTGGCAAGGGCTTTGAAGCCTTTCCTTGTGTGATTTTCACAGCGGTGAGGTAGGAATAGACGAGGCTAATGACAGGAAGGTCGCCTGGGTGAGGTGACCTGGGG